>JAWPHD010006952.1:0-136484 GCA_037043455.1 Cyrtodaria siliqua | reverse complement strand
ACCTGCTATGTAACTAAATATATATTCTTTACTTTTAAGTATCTAGTATTACTTCATTAATGATGCTTACTTATGATTTGCCTAAGTTCACTGTAATCGTGCAGATAGCCAAGAGCAACGATGTGTACTGTATGCTAGATGATGCGAGACTCCTCATTTAAATGTATAGCTTTACATTATGCACTGTTTTTTATACACTGTTTATATACACTGCTGTATATACATTATACACTGTTATATATATATATATATATATTTTATATTCGGAATTACTATTCTTCTCTATATATACATATTCAATTTATCAAGTTACACAACAACAATTGTTTCGATTGTTTATTTTATTGTTCTTCATTACTACAGTTTTTGAAGTACACTAACATAGCTTTAGGTTGATTTACCCTAAACTGTATGCTCATGAACTTAGTTTTCTTTAAGCCTCTTTGAAATTCTCTCTGCCCACTTTGGAGGACTGTTTCCCACATACAATTTCAATTTGTTGTGATGTACTGTTCTTTCTTGACCCTCTTTGTTTAATCTCAAAACAAAATTGATGTCCGAACGTCGCTCTGTAATGACGAAAGGTCCATCATACGTCTTCTCCAGTTTATGAGCTATTCCCACTTTTCTCGTCTCATTTAGACACCATACAATATCTCCCCTACCATATTTCTGGAAACATAGCTTGCAATCGTATATCTCCTTGCTTCGCTTAGCACTTACTGCAAGATATTTCCGGGCTATCTCATGAGCTTTAAACATTTTGTCCTTCAGCTCCTCTACATACTCACAGTACTTCGGTACCACAGCTGAAGTGGTCTCATTGTGACCAAATACAAGGTCTGCGGGTAGTCGAATTTCTCGTCCAATGCTTAAGAGATTTGGTGTGAGCCTGGTTGCTTCACTTGGCGTAGCTCTATATGCCCCAGCAAGACAACCAAGGTGGAGATCCCATTCATCTTGTTCACCAGCCAAATATGCTTTAACCATTTTTATCAGTGTCCTGTTGAATCGTTCAACCTGTCCATTTCCACGAGGATTCCTGGCACTCGTTCTAGTTTTCTTTATTTCCAGCATTTGACAGAGGTTCTTGAAGATTTTACTTTCAAAAGACGTTCCCTGGTCACTATGTATGGTTAGAGGAGTACCCCAACGAGCAATAAAATCATTTAATATTCTAGAAGCGCATTCTTCTGCAGTCTGGTTTGGCACTGCTATTACTTCCACATACTTAGTGAAATGGTCTGTGAGTACTAGGACATACCGGTTACCTCGAGCAGTCAATGGAAATGGACCCGTGTAGTCTATGGCTAAAACGTCCCATGGTGCTCCTGTTATTAAACTTCCCATTGGTGCCTTCGGAGTTTTGTTGGGCTTCTTGTCAGCCGCACATATGTCGCATCCTTTGATATACAGACTAATGTCTTCTTTCATGTTATACCAGTAGTAGTGTTTCAACACCTTTGCTTTAGTCCTTTTTGTTCCAAGGTGTCCAGCAGTAATGGAGTTGTGCATTTGAAACATAACATCTTTTCTGAGTTCTCTGGGAACTATGAGTTGCAAATATTCGTCTGTTTCATCAGTTCTTTTGAACACTTTGTATAGTGCACCGTCCCTTATTGAGAGAGAGTTCCACAGAATCCAATAGTGTCTAGCCGCTGGACTCTTAGACACCATTTCTGCACTATCTGGCCTTTTACCTACTTTCACTGCATCCGTGAGATAGCTTATATCTTGATCTCTTTTTTGACAGTTAACTATAATCTCTGTTGAATGTGTGCCCAACCAGGTACTTGTACTTTCTGGTTTACTTTGTGTATCACTATCCTCCTTAGATGTTCCTGGAATGGGTTCATCCTGGATAGCTCTTACTTCTTCATTTCTTCTGTCCGGCTCAGCTATATCACTTTGTCCATGTCCCATAATGCTGGAGTCTTGTAACCCTTTGATGCTGAGCATCATATCATCGGCTCTCTTCTGACACTTATGGCATGGTCCACATTTGAGTGGTTCACTCATGTCAACCTCACTACAGGTACATTCTCCAGGATTGGCACACCTGGACAGCGCGTCACAATTACCTTGTTTCTTTCCGGGTCGATACTCAATGGCGAAATCATATTGCGCCAATATTTCTATCCATCGAGCTATTTTCCCACTCGGCTCTTTTAAACTAAAAAGCCACACTAGTGCTTGGTGATCACTTCTTACGGTGAAAGTTCTACCTAAAAGGTATTGCCTGTAATATTGTACAAAGTACACGACCGCTAGGAGTTCTTTTTCTGTTATGCAATAATTTCTTTCAGCTTTATTTAGAGCTCGACTTGCATACGAGATGACGCGTTCCCTCCCCTCCTGTATCTGAGCTAGTACTCCACCTATACCTACACCTGACGCGTCAACGTCAAGAATGAAATCACCCGATTCATTCAGTGGGTATCCCATTACATCTGGACTTATCAAAGCCTCCTTAATTTGTGTAAATGCCTGATCACAAGACTGATCCCAGATGAATTCCTTACCCTTTCTGGTAAGTTCAACCAAAGGTCTTGACATTTTGGCGAAGTCTTTAACAAACCTTCTGTAGTAGGAACCTGTGGCAACAAATTGCTTCACTTGCTTGGCATCTTGTGGTCTAGGCCATTGAATAATCTTGGCGATGTTTGTTGGGTCTGGGCTTATACCTTCCTTAGATACAACATGACCCAGAAAAACAACTTTTGTTTGAAGCAGGTTACATTTTTCTGGTTTCAGCTTTAGCCCCGCCGCTTTGACTCTATCAAGCACCTCATCAACCCTCTGTATATGCTGCGTAAAATTTGCCCCATAGACTATAATGTCATCAATATATACTAGGCACGTCACCCATTGTAACCCTTGTAATGCGAGTTCCATGGTTCTTTGAAAAGTACTTGCCGCATTATTAAGGCCAAATGGCATTCTTGTCATTTCGTAATGTCCATACTTACAGCAAAATGCGGACTTCGGAATGTCTTCTTTCTTTAATGGAATCTGGAAATAACCACTGGTCAGGTCAAAACTACTGAACAGGCTAGACCCTGCTACTGCATCGAGGCAGTCCTGCACCCTCGGCAATGGGAACCCGTCTGGCTTTACTAAGCTATTAACTCTTCTATAGTCAACACACGGCCTTACTGCTCCTGTCTTCTTTTTAACTAATACTATGGGACTTGCCCATGGTGAAGTGCTTTTTTGAATAACTCCCTTTTTGAGTAGGTCCTCAATTGCTTTCTTTTCCTCGTCTGCGTGGGCAAGAGGTACTCTTCTTGGTCTCTGTTTAACAGGATAAGCATCACCAGTGTTAATTGGATGTTCGGCTAGACTCGTTAAACCGATGTCCCATTCATCCCTCGAAAACGAGTCTTTGTATTTAACTAAAATACCTGCCACTACCTTTCTTTCATATTCACCTTTTCCTTTAGTTGACTTTTCAAACAATTCCTTCAAATGTTCAGGAACCTCTACTTCCTCAGCTTCTGCAAAAGCCATCTCTGGTAAATCAGGCGTATTATAACCGTTGTTTACCCTTCTTATGCTATGCAGGTTTTCTCCTTCTTCTGCACTTTCCTCTTCTGCTACTACACTTACAATTCTTTCTATCCTCTCTGCCCTACCAATTTCAGCATCTTGTTTTAAAACTACCTCAGAAGAAAACGGGTTTAGCACTCTTACTTTACATGTTGTGGCCCTGTTGATATCCACAAGTGTTGATGCCATCATCAATCGATACCTCTCCTTAAATTGATCTGTCGGTTCAAGTACGTAATTTGCATTCTGATCACCGTCATCTTCTTCTACTCGCTCTACGTATACCTCTAACAGCGCTTCTGATTGCCCCGGGATTATAAAGTCATCCGCCACTACTACTTTCCTTGTTCGCTTATCCTTGCCTACTTGAAAACATGGGATCTCTACTCCCTCAAGGACTATTTTGTTCTGACTTAACAAAATATCAGCTGCTCCCTTTTCACTACACCTTAAAACATCATATCCCAGCAGAGCATCATCCTCAATTTCTGCTACTATAGCCTCACTGACTATCTCATGGGATCCCAGTTTTAGAGTGAATTCAGCCTTTCCCTTCTCCTTAATGGGTAGTCCACCTGCGCCCTTCAAGCATGCTGAGTTTACCAGATACGGTCTTCTACCTTCTTCAATCCTGTCATAAACTCTAGATGAAATTACTGTCCGCGAAGCCCCTGTATCTGCTGTGAAAACTAATGGTACATTTTCTACTGCCCCAGTAATATAAATACCATCGCACAAACCCTTTTTCCTTTGAAAGTCTATATTCTTATCTGACTTATGGACTCCTATAATTTCTGCTTCTCTTCTGACAGGTAATTGGCCTTCAACGCCTAATTGGACCTCTCTTTGGCCACAAGAGTCGGTCCTTGGTAGTTTAAATTACCATCTCGCTGACTCTGAGTAGCATGTTTCTCTGACCGTTCTGGTCTGTCTCGTCTGTGAGGCAGCCAAACTTTGTTTGGGCAGTCCCGAGCATAATGTCCTACCTTGTGACAACTGTGACATGCAACATTTCGGTCTCTTTGAACCCTGCTTCTCTTATTATTAGGATCTTGATTTGCCTCTTCTAGCTTCTCAATTCTTTCAAGAAGTTTTAGCAGCAGCTTATTCTGCATCTCGACTTGCTCAATATCACCCTTGGTACCTTATCAGGATTCTTATCGCCTTTGTCGTCTCTCATTGATGCCGGTTTTTCACCCTGAACTCTATACACCCTCTCAACAGTATCTCCAACGTCATGTGTATTATCCGCATAGTTCTCTTCTGCAACTCTTCTAGTATTATCTTTGTTTCTTCTATCTCTAGTATTTTTCGTTTGAAGGAGGTTGACGACGTGAAAAACTGCCTCATCTATTGTTTCAGGCTCTTTATGATATTCAACATCAAAGCGCACTTCATCATCACGTAAGCCATCCAAAAAACGTCTAACCAGATCTTCTTCTCGTGTTCTTCTATCACGATACCCGTGTGCTTTATCATACAGTACTTTGAGGTCTGCGGCATATTCTTCAACAGTCTCACCAGCCCTCTGAGATCGCCTGCTGAATTTTGCAGCGAACGATCGCGTTGTTTCTATTACACGATAGCGATTATTCAACTCACTTACAAGCTCTTTGTAATTGGATAAAATGACCGGGGGTAGTTGCGAAAAAACAAATTGGCCAGCTTGTCCCTCCATACGTGGTAACAACTGATCTAACTTTTCCTCCTCATTAAATCCGTACCTTTGTGCAATGGCCTCGAACCTGGCAATCCAAACTGACCACTCTTCCTTTCCTGTATAAGGGGAAATCCTTAAATTACCAAAGTCACGTTGGTGTGTTCTTGCTGGTCTACACATGGCATCACCGTAATTGCGTCTTGAACCACCCTCAGGTTGTCGGTTATATCTGTCATAATGGCTGTCTTGGTTAAAACAATCACCCAGCTCTGCTTCATAACTGTTGTCATACCTACTGCCAACTTCATTGTGAACGGCGTATGCATTATTGTCAGTAAAGACCCTTGGTATGTCACTAGCACCTCTAAAAGCAGGATGTTGCTGTACCCCACCTGTGCATGTGTTTTGACCTCTTCTTTCATGAAGTGAGTCTTCCAGCCCATTCTGATTTGAATTTGTTGGCCTGTTTGGTGAATTGGTTGTACGAGTTATAGGACACATAGCATTGTTGTTCATATGTTGGGTATCTCGCAACTGTTTTAAGGATTTTAATTCTTGGGCCATATCTTTTAGAACACCAGTAATACCACTTAGCACATGACTCAAATCCTGGCCTCCATCAGCAGATGTTGATGGGCACTGAACGGTCATTGTTTCCCTCTCCTTTGTTGTATACGAGTCCTCAAGCATTCTAGGTGTACACGAATCGTTGTTCATTTCATCTCGGTAAGATGCATTATGTTGATAACCATCTTGCAATCTACTTTGGGGGTTGAAAAATATTTCTCCCTGGCTATCCACAGCTCTTGGATCATTCATGGTAGCGTTTAGAAATTTTATATATCAAAGGATCAAACTGAAACTTGGGTTCGAATCTCTGGACCCGATCGCTGTTTAAATATCGGATCCCACCGCTGCCACCATAAAATTGTTACGCTCTGCTGGCGTTGACCTTTAACCTATTAATTACAAGTTTCGTTTAGATCACTCTGAACTTAGACCGTTTGTTGTTAATCTTTTATCAGATTATAACGGTCAATCTTTAGAAGTAGTTTCCGATTATGTTAGCTTTTAATATAGTAACAGGGTATTTCAGGAACAACGGTTTGTTAACAGTTTAACTTCTTTTATTAAGCACAAGAATACTAATCATGTATATTAAAACAACTGTTTCTACAAATAAGCACACCACATTCGCAATATATTCTTCTCATCAAAATTGCCGATTTGTTGTATAATATACTTTAAATACTGTTTAGTGCACACGCGTTTTGTAATAAAATAATGAATCGCAACTTAAATCCCAATAGCACTCCGTATCTTCAGTGTCAATAACCAGATCCTAGAAATACATGCTATCAATAGTTCCAATGTTATATAATAAACTGTTATTTTACCTGCTATGTAACTAAATATATATTCTTTACTTTTAAGTATCTAGTATTACTTCATTAATGATGCTTACTTATGATTTGCCTAAGTTCACTGTAATCGTGCAGATAGCCAAGAGCAACGATGTGTACTGTATGCTAGATGATGCGAGACTCCTCCCCTCGATCAATTTTCGGGCCTATTTATACTAAAACTAAGAAAACGATCAAATAAATGATCAAAATATGATCAATGTCGGGTTTTGGTCGTTGTTCGACGTTCGATGTTCGGAAACAATCAGTCTTACGCACGATAACGTTCTTTTTCCGAACAAACGAACGTTTCCAACCAAACAAAACACTTGACAGAAAAAACAGTCATCTACGGCTTAAAATGTATGAAAGTCTTATAAAAAACACGGTTTACATTAATTACAAATAATATTCTAACCAACAAACATACCAATGAACTGTTCCAAATGGTAGAATACGGTTTAAACATAACTTTATCTTGTTTGACAGTTAAGAATAAGGAAGCAATTACTATTGACAACGGAAAAGTAAACAACCCACAATGCATCAGTAAACATGGCCGACGTCATGCCGGTAAATTCTGATAAACAGTTGATAAAATCATCTTTTCTCGCGGAATGTGCACTGTCATAAAAAGTAATCATACTGTACATTGTCACAAGATTATAAGTTACACCTGCTACAGTTTCAGACAATAATTATAAATTAAAGACAAGCAATCGCCAATCAACAGTAACAACATGTAACAATTTAAAAGTCTTAAAAGATGCATAATGTCAACAAATGCAGGATATATCAATACTAGTCCTATGATACAAGTCATATGCTACTAGTCCTATAATACTAGTCCTTTGATACTAGCCATATGCTACTAGTCCTATGCTACACGCCATATGCTACTAGTCCCATAATACTAGTCCTATGCTACAAGCCATATGCTACTAGTCCTATAATACTAGTCCTATAATACTAGTTCTGTGATACAGGTCATATGCTACTAGTCCCATAATACTAGTCCTATGCTACAATCCATATGCTACTAGTCATATAATACTAGTCCTATAATACTAGTCCTATGATACTAGCCATATGCTACTAGTCCTATAATACTAGCCATATGCTACAAGCCATATGCTACTAGTCCTATGATACTAGTCATATGATACTAACCATATGCTACTAGTCCTATAATATTAGTCCTATAATACTAGCCATATGATACTAGCCATATGCTACTAGCCATATACTACTAGTCCTATAATACTAGTCCTATGATACTAGCCATATGCTACTAGTCCTATAATATTAGTCCTATAATACTAGCCATATGCTACAAGCCATATGCTACTAGTCCTATGATACTAGTCCTATGATACTAGCCATATGCTACTAGTCATATGCTACTAGTCCTATACTACTAGTCCTATAATACTAGCCATATGATACTAGCCATATGCTACTAGTCCTATAATACTAGTCCTATATTACTAGCCATATGCTACTAGTCCTATAATACTAGTCCTATGATACTAGCCATATGCTACTAGTCATATGCTACTAGTCCTATAATACTAGCCATATGCTACTAGTTCTATATTACTAGCCATATGCTACTAGTCCTATAATACTAGTCCTATGATACTAGCCATATGCTACTAGTCCTATAATACTAGCCATATGCTACTAGTCCTATAATACTAGTCCTATGATACAAGCCATATGCTACTAGCCATATGCAACTAGCCCTATAATACTAATCCTATATTACTAGCCATATGCTACTAGTCATATGCTACTAGTCCTATGCTACTAGTCCTATAATACTAGTCCTATGATACTAGCCATATGCTACTAGTCATATGCTACTAGTCCTATGCTACTAGTCCTATAATACTAGTCCTATGATACTAGTCCTATGCTACAAGCCATATGCTACTAGTCAGAAAGTCAGACACGTGCAGTTAACCACATGACAAGTGCCAAATTCCGGTAAGATTTTCGTAATACTTGTATCTTCCTCTGAAGAGACCAACAGTTATATGTCTTCTATGTCGGACCTTTTGAAATTGACGATGAAAACTGTAGTGTTATCTGTAATAAATGACCATAAGATCAATAAGTACGGGTAGTTATGCCTTCTTTGACATATATATATATATATATATATATATATATATATATATATATATATATATATAACCCAAACTATACAACAAAACAAAACAACAACATCAATATACACCACAAACAAACAAAACACATAGTTCAGACCCGACAGACAACATACCCCGCCAGGGGCTCTGTCATTACTTTATGGAGAATAAATATCCCGGGGTTTGACCGCACGCTCAACCCTGGTCCTTACGGGCGTTTTGGGTCTTACCAGACTATCGTCTTCTATATATGAAAAACGTCACCCTCATCATCAGTCCACTCTACTACTGGGGCAGGTGTATCCTTATTCTCCCACAGATGAGGTAGATTTATTCCCTTATATTCTTTAAGGTGGTTCACATTTACGTTTATAGATCTGCCCTCGGGTTCTAATTGAATGGAATATATCAAATCGGAGATTTTCCCTACAATTTTATAGGGGCCTTTCCACCCTAATCCTAATTTGGTGTTCGCCCCGGGGGGATAACATCGCCAAACAAATGTCCCCAAGTCGAATTCTCGTAAATTCGCAGTTATATCATAATATGCCTTATGACGTTTTGCTGCTGGTTGCAGATGCTCGTGTGCAGTCTCAAATGATGTTTTTACTGCCGACTGTACCCATTCACTGTAATTTATAGCACATTCGAATTTACCCTGATCGGGGGTGGGTCCATATATTAAGTCTATAGGGCATTTGATCTCCTGTCCGAACATTAATAAATTGGGCGTGCATTTGGTACTGGCATGTTCGGAAGCCCTGTAGGCCATCATAAAGTGTGGTAAATGGTCATCCCTGGTTTTCTGATTTTCGTGAAAAAATGTGGCGAGCATTTGTTTCATTAGTTCGATTAAAACGTTCCTCCAGTCCATCTGATTGTGGTCGGTAGGGACAAGTACGGAAATATGATTGAGACCGGGGATGCTAAACCAATTAAGATACCCCTGCGAAAGCGTCCCTTAAATCAAAGAGAGGTTATAAATGAAGAGGTAGATAAGATGTTAGAACAGCGAGTGATAGAACCTAGCGACAGTTCGTGGTATGTTTGGTAAAGAAACATGACGGTTCATACCGGTTTGCTATCGACTTTCGCGGTTTAAATTCAGTTACAGTCAAGGACGCTTGTCCACTTCCCAATATTCGACAAATGTTTGACACTTTGTCTGGGTCTAAGTGGTGTAATACCATAGACCTAGCTAGTGGGTACTGGCAGGTTCCTATGGCTTCTACAGATAAAAAGAAAACAGAGTTTTCTACACCCAACCGAGGTCTTTTTCACTTCTTGGTAATGCCGTTTGGCCTCAGTAATGCGGGTGCCACCTTTGAACGACTGATGGAAAAGATGTTGGGCAACCTTCAGTGGACTAAGTGTTTTTGTTATCTAGATGATGTAATCATATTTGGATCTAGTTTCCAAGACACACTTAGCAACTTAAGGCTGGTATTTATGCGAATGCGGGGTGCTGGTTTAAAACTAAAACCCTCGAAATGTTCTTTCAGAAGCAGGTGGCCTTCTTGGGTCATATTGCCACAGAACACGGAACTATGTGCGATCCCGCTAAGATCTAAGCTGTACAGAATTGGCCCGAACCCAAGAATAAGACAGAAGTCAAAAGTTTTCTGGGTCTAGTCACTTTTTGCAGGACATACATTCCTGATTCTGCACACCTAGCTTTTCCCCTTATGCAGCTTACTAAGAAAAGGTATCCGTTTAAGTGGGATAGTAAATGCCAAGAATCCTCTGATGCCTTAAAACTCGGACTAGTGTCCCCACCTGTATTAGCCTACCCCAATAGAGATGGTAAATTTATCTTGGAAACCGATGCATCCGGGTATGGAATAGGGGCGCTGCTCTCGCAAGAATAAAATGGCGGTTCAGTAGTTATAAATTATGCTAGCAAGACGTTAAATAAATCACAACAGAACTATTGCCACTATGCGCGGTAGTTAATTTTGTGCGCCATTTTAAACACTACTTGCTGGGGCGACCCTTTCAGATTCGTACCGATCATGCGAGCTTAATTTGGTTAAAAAACTTTAAAGACGCAGACGGGATGTTAAGTCGATGGTTACGTTTTCTTTATACCTTCGATTTCGAGATTTCTTATCAAAAGGGAATCCAGGTGAGACATGTTGATGCTCTTTCACGCATTCCTCCTAGGGCTTGTAAGAACTTAGGTTGTGTAGACTGCAGTGGGAGGAGGCCAGTACCAGAGGCCACTAACAGCCACACTGAAACTTGTGGGAGAGAAAGGTCTACCCTTCGCGAAAGGGCAGTCGGTGCGACGACAGACCTTGAGTCTGTCGAAACAGACCTTGAGTCTGTTTTTAATCAAAGCGCGGAGGTATCGGATGGTACCTGTGGCTCAGCTGCCCTCATTGATACTGAATCCCCGTTGTATACCTTATGTAACTGGGTTTAGAATTTTAGTAAGGATGAATTGCGTAGTCTCCAGTTGGGTGATCTTGACATATGCACTCTTATTGAGTGGAAAGAGCAGTCTCCAGATAAACCTATAAAAAGAATGTTGAAAAATGAGAATGCCGTGGTAAAAACTCTGTATTACCATTGGGCACTACTGGAAATACATAACAGTGTTTTATATAAAAGATACCTGTCTGAAAATGACTCATTCCTCACGTTAGTGGCCCCTTCGATCATTAAGGATCACATATTTGAACATTTGCATAACAAACGTACCGCCGGTCATTTCGGAAGAGATCGCACGGTTGTACTGATAAGGCGGAGGTTCTAATGGCCGAATATGACAGATGCTGTTAAACGGTGGTGCGAGTCCTGTGGATTATGTGCCCGTTGTAAACCCGGTCCCGGAGTGGGGACATCCCCTTTTAGGCTAATTAAAGTGTCCCGGCGGTTCCAAGTTATAGCCCTTGATATATTTGGGCCTTTACCCCTTACAGATAGTGGTAACGAGTATATAGTAGTCATTGGGGATTACTTTACTAAATGGAAAGAGGCCTTTGCTTTGCCTAACCATACAAGTTGGATGTGGATTCCATCCCTTGATCTGTATGGATCTGCTCAGGACAGCCATAACGACAAATTATTTCTGTTACTTACGTATCTGCCATGCCACCGTTGAAGGAACGTGTTGGGACTGGAAAAAAGTGGGGAAAAAAATGGAAAAAAGATAATCAGTTTTTTTTTAGTTTTTTTTTTACTACATTTGTATACACATCAAAACATCACTTAAATTCTAAACTGTACACCAAAAACAATCCTACCCAATAGAACTATGGTCTCTTACATGGGGTTAGAATTTTGGGTAGGATTGTTTTTGGTGAGTCTATGTATGGTCTCATACATGGGGTTAGAAGGGTAGGAATTTTTTTGGTGAGTCTCTTACATATTGTTTTTGGTGAGTCTTTTTTGGTGAGTCTTTTTTGGTGAGTCTCTTACATGGGACAATCCTACCCAAAAAATAGTATTGTTTTTGGTAAGTCTCTTACATGGGGTTAGAATTTTGGGTAGGATTGTCCCATGTAAGAAACTCACCAGAGACTCACCAAAAACAATCCTACCCATGTAAGAGACTCACCAAAACCAGCGTCACATACTCTACATGTTATTATCATTATTATTGAATTGGGGTTTTAAGGCGCACCAACACATGAAAAGGTTATATGGCGCCTAACAGGCATGAACATGCCAGGCTCATCTTCAATGTACATCGAGATAAAATATGGAAAATGGGCCTAGAACCTTCTCACCCTGAACTGCAGAGTTGCTGCAAATTCTATCGTAGAAACTCCATTTACGCTGGAGCCACGTTATTGTTTTTCTGCCACTGCTCTTTTGATGCGAGCGAGATAGCACCTAAAACAATGCAGGGATCATGTTGAAGACCTTAAATGAACATGAACAAAAAATTATAAAATGAATACCCCTCTGCCTACCCCTCCAAAGGGATCTGCAGTGGCCCTATTCTTTGCCCCGTGACCAAACGGGGGCCCCTGGGAACCACACGGGGCTTATCATTATTATAAAACTAGTCTTACATGGGGTTAACATTTTGGGTAGGATTGTTTTTGAGGAGTCTCTTACATGGGTAGGATTGTTTTTGAGGAGTCTCTTACATGGGTAAGATTGTTTTTGATGAGTCTCTTACATGGGTAGGATTAGGGGTTAGAATTTTGGGTAGAGACTCACCAAAAACAATTTTTGCTGAGTCTCTGGTGAGTCTCTTACATGGGACAATCCTACCCAAAATTCTAACCCCTAATCCTACCCATGTAAGAGACTCACCAAAAACAATCCTACCCAAAATTCTAACCCCATGTAAGAGACAACAGACTATGGTCTCTTACATGGGGTTAGAAAAAGAAGTAGTATGATAATGGACCTTTGGAAACGGCTGAGCAAAACACATACGAAATATTGCAGTCTCGGTTTGATTGAGACTGTTCATGAGCGGTAGAGAAATATGCTAGCTACCGCTCAGGCCCTCTAGCCCCGGGTTGAGCAGAACTAAATATTCATAAAAATCAACAGTACAGAATTTTAACCATCCCGAAGATCAAGATGGCAAGATTATGGCGGTGGATATAGCATTTACCCAAAATTCTAACCCCATGTAAGAGACCATAGTCTAGAATTTAGGGTAGGATTTTTTTTGGTGTACAGTTTTTCATTTATTTGATATGTTTTGATGTGTGTATACAAATATAGTTAAAAAAACTCATTTTTTTCGGTCCCAACACGTTCCTTCAACCTATGATCACTCACGATCATTGGGGAGGAACTATGAGCAGTAGGGCAAACAGGGGTGTCTTCATGAACCGAGTAGCGGTTGTTCAGAGTTGTGCTTGGCTGTAGTTGGGTGCATTATCGCCTTCGTCACATACAGGAAAATCTACCAATCTGCTTGGTTGCATGATTGTGTTCCAGTCAGAAAACTCGTCCTGTATTACTGGTCTATTGCACACAAGTTTGGCCAGATAAACAATACGGACAGACGATTGGGGGTTATCCTTCTTTGTGTCTTTATATAAAGGCCATAAGCGCTTCCGTGCGTCTGCTATCTCCCGTGAAACATCACGGTCGATAGAGTAGCCAGGGCCACGTTTTGGCGTTAGAAAGGATCAACTCAGCATCTTTCGAGTTTATGAAGTTTGCGATGATAGGTCTCTTGAAATGTTGTTCTATTTTGAATTGAATGTTGTTTAACGGCTCATCAACACAGTATAGGTTATTTAGAGCCGCCCCAGAGAGAGGGGAAGGATACATAGGAATCTGGGAACCTGCCCTACCCTTATTATCGAATAGATTCATATGGTTCTTTAACGTGCTCGGAGGATAGACCGATACACAGGACCGCCCGGTTTACATCCCCATCCAACGGACGGGGCTAAGGGAAAGTGTCTTGCCCAAGAACACACCGACGGAACTCAGTGGCACCACGAAGGATTGAACCCGGTGCCTCGGGTTACAAATACGCCGCGCTACCGACTGCGCCACGTCAGCCTCTTTTGAAAGGGCCCAGTATGTGTGCACGTGAAATAACTAAATGTTTCGTGTCAAGCTGCATTGTGTTAGCCAGGAAGTCAAACAACACTTCCGTGCAGTTCTCCCAACGGGACTCCTTCAAACCACGAAATATGATTGATATGACACTAGTCATAAAATACTAGTCTTATAGTCAAGTAGTAACAGTATACAACTATCTACTTCTGTTTCAGTCAATGGTTAAAACTTGTTATCCAACTGAATGACTTTTGACCTGGGGTAGTGAACTTTTGACCTTCTCTGCCGCCACTCAATAGTCTTTCCTGACGAGGACTAGTTTTAACAGTAGAAGATAAACTTGTGTATTATAGTGAATCGTAGAGAAAACTAAAATGTCAAGATAAGCTATTTATTTTTATATTGTTTTTAATATGGAACCAGTTTTGCTTTGAAGATAATATAGCGACACATCCAAACCATCTTTAGTATTGAGAGTTCTGAAAAAAATGAATAAGGGTGAAACAAAGAAGATATGATCATTTGAAGGTTCTGTTGAAACGGATATGCAAGCCGCCATTTTGAGAGTTATGACTTCACTGTTCTAAATGACCATAATTATATGGAATATTTATAAATATGAAAAGAAAGTAACTGTATGAAAGATACTCAATGACAATAATGATTTATCTGACCAGCTCTTTATCTAACCAGATGTCTAGATGTACATGTCACAGATGATGGCATATTACCACAAACCAAAAACAGCATATGAGAATAACATACTTCACCTTTTATACGGTATATGACTTAAAAGCCAACTTAGATGCAAATCTGAATCAAACTTATTTACCATCATCTATTGAGGGTCTGCAACTTCACTAGTATATAGGATGGTGTTCCCTAATATCGCGGTACTTACTGTTTGCAGTTTAAATAAATGATAATACAACATTTATCTCAAATTATTTCTGTCCTGGTTACGTTCACAAACACCTCATTTGTGTTTTTACATAGTATTAAAACATTAGATGGATTAAATATTGAAATAATTTAATCCGATATCGACAGCTATGTTTTTACTGTTGTCAGGGGAGAGTACTCTTATATCGCGGTAAACAGTGGAGGCCCTGACTAGAGTTTATTGATTGCAAAAAAATCTAAATAAAATAAATGGGATATATCTGCAAATAAAACTACAACTCTATGCTGAAATTCAACAGTTTATTTTAATAATCACGCAAGTTACATCAATTTATCACTCAACACCTGTTTTCTTTACTTTTTTAACTTTTGTACTAGCAATTAGACCTTTGTAAGGCAGTGTGGACATCTGAAAACAGAGTCACGCCTCAAAACTGTAGCATTACAGCAGTACTTAAGGTGTTTCCAATGTGGACAGAAGTCACACTTCCCCCAAAAAACAAAACAAAGTGTCTTGCATCCCCTCAATGTGTGCGTCTACAAATCGATTTGGGAACTCCGTAGGAAAAGGCGTAGCAGGGCTTCTTTATTAGTTCCCCTTAATTTATTGGCGCTGTTGGCAGGTGCCCTGTTCGCAACATAGCGTCGTCACGTGACCACAACAAGTTCATTCATAAATATCATCAAGCAGACGAAGATTTGACAGAGCCCCAAAGTTTATACACTTAATTTACGAAGTGTTATGGGTTCTTTTGTTGGTAAGGGGGTGGAGTAAATTTACACATTGTGATGTTTTATGTATTTATATGGAAAACCAATTTTACTTAGTATGAATTGCGACCTTTTGCCGATATGTATTTGCAAACATTAGCGTGACCTTCGGGTATGAATTGTGCGATTTTGATCACAGGTAGGTGGCGCTTGAGGGTGATGTCATCAAAATAGTGTTTACCGCGATATTAAAGAATCCGCGATATTAGGAGAAACCACTATAGTAAATGTATATGAGGCGCAATGGCGGTCTACATATGCGTATTGTACGTTTACAACCACCCCACGTACACTCCGAAAAAGTATTTAAGGGTCACCAGATCATTTCTCCAAATGCTTCCATTGAAATTGGTTGCATGTCATTTTCAAACGGTTACACAGACAGAGAAGGCAATGTTACATCAAACTGAAAATTAGCATGTCTAGTGCATTAGATAAAATACCAAAATGTTAATAGCCTTTGTGCTTTAAGTCTAAAGATTTTCGTGACTTTTAAGAATTTGTAAAAATCAATATTTTCCTCCAAAACAACAACATTAAAAAGTTTCAGATAGTTTTGTCAAATTATTTAACTATTTATCACTACCATTGGATCAATGGACGCGAAATTTAATTTTGACAGTTTAAAAACATAAACCGACAGTTTTGAAAAACGCTGTTTTTATCCCATCTAAAACTACGAGAAATTTCATGATGCAGTTTAATTATGTAGTCCTTCAAGTTTATTTATAGCTAATATTAATGAAATGGCGGCTGATGTTTGTTAGTTAATGCGAAACAGATGATTTTGTTGTTGAAAAACAGCATTTTACTGAAATATCAAAATCTTTTTTGAACTTTTTATTTGTGGTTCAAAATGTTCCTCGGGAATACAGAAACACGAAGCAGTCCCAATGTTTGGTATGCGATGTGTATTTTTAACTCGTGCGATTCACAGCATAATTAGTACGCACAAACATGATCACATGCTTGGTGCAATCCCGCCATTCTTCTGGCTTCGAAGAAGTGAACGAGATGTTGCGAATGAAGCTTGGTGGAGGAGACATGCCGCATTATAATACATAATGGTTGATTATACTAATTGTATTTCCTCAAGTGGCAATATATAAAATAGTCCTATATTTAAAAAATGTTCTCGTTTAAAAATTCCTGAGACATGGATAAAGAATATTAAAAATCGACAAGCAATTTTGTCACACAATATGTGTCCATATTAGTTACAACTCTGAAGATGTGGACAGGCTCTATGAAGATGATGAGTATCTTCTGTAAATTTGGAAATGCGAAACATACGACATTAGCGTCGACTTTAAATGGTAGATAAGGCCTTTCAAAAAAGTCTTGTTTTGGATTTAACGTTTTTTTGTGGGATAAATAATTACTCATAATTACTGTTCTCCTCAGATTTTAGCAGTTACCCCTGTAGTGGTAGAAGATTTTTTTTTATATATATATACTCATCATCTTCATAGAGCCTGTCCACATCTTCAGAGTTGTAACTTATATGGACACAGACTTTCATGATAAATTAAGGCTTGTAAACGAGGAAGTTTGATTACGCTAATTGAAAACAATGGCCATCGCGTGGGTTAAAACAATTATAATAATTATACTAATTTGACATGGACGAAACGTATAACTAATTAATTAATGAGTGGCAGTTGTTAATGTTCTGTTTTTTGCTATAAAATTCGAATGTTTAATGTAATCAAATCATTAATTCAGCATGTCTGAACACAGAACTCAAAACGTTTTCTTATACTGCTTTAACATGTAATGCCCGAATATACAAACTGACAAAACGAAAGTAGAATGCTGCGAAACAGGTCATACAGTGAGTGTGTCTCAAATTTGAGCGTGATAATAACAGTAAGTAATTAATGTAATTGCATCTTCCCATGGATATGAATTATAACTGTAAAGAAACCTATTCATAAACATACATGAAGGAAGAAATCATGTATTTCATTAAAATCGGCAAATATCGGCAATATATACACGTATATGCATAGTGTAAAACAGGTGGGTGGGGTAATAAAAAAAAAAGTATGCCATAATCGTTTAATTCGAACTTCGGATAACTCGAACTTTTTTTCGGGTCCCTTGAAATTCGAGATACTGAGTGTGGACTGTAACAGCAAAACAACATAAAAAAAATAATATTAATTTAAAATCTACTGACTGTCCTAACATTTTTAAGACAATCTGTGCAAGTTTGATAAAGATCAAGTAATAAAAGAAGGTGCTAGAGTGTTCACAAGGCAGAAAATGGCATTTTTCAGGAAAACAAGGGCCTCTAGTGAAATTTATCCTATCTGGCTGGTTTTCAAACTTTTCTGAGCTTTCATTGATATAAAGACACTGGCAAAGTTTGGTAAAGATCAAATAATAAATGAAGTTGTTAGAGTGTTCACAAGGCTCAATATGGCATTTTTTCAGCTAAACAAAGGCCATAACTCCGGTGATATGAATTCGATCTCGCTGGTTTTCGAACTTGTCTGAGGTTTCATTTATATAAAGACACTGGCAAAGTTTTGTAAAGATCAAATAATAAATGAAGGTGCTAGAGTGTTCACAAGGCTCACTATGGCATTTTTCAGCAAAACAAGGGCCAGAACTCCGGTGAAATTAGTTTGATCTAGCTGGTTTTCGAACCTGTCTGAGCTTTTATTGATATAAAGACACTGGCAGCGTTTCGAAAAGATCAAATAATAAATAAAGGTGCTAGAGTGTTCACAAGGCTTTAAACAGCATTTGTCAGCAAAACAAGGGCCATAACTATGGTGTTACTGATCCGATTTGGCTGTTTTTCGAATTTGTCCAAGCTTTCATGGATATTAATAATCCATGCAAGTTTGGTAAAGATCAAATAATAAATGAGGGCGCTAGAGTGTTCACAAGCCAGAAAATAGCATTTTTCAGAAAAAAACAAGGGCCATAACTCAGGTGAAAATATTCCGATCTGGCTGATTTTCGAACATGTCCGAGCTTTCTTTGATATAAAGGCACTGGCAAAGTTTCGTAAAGATCCGATTAATATTGAAGGCCCTAGAGTGTTCACAAGGCAGAAAATAGCATTTTTCCGAAAAACAAGGGCCATAACTCCGGTGTTACCGATCCGATTTGGCTGGTTTTCGAACTTGTCTGAGCTTTCATTGATATTAACAATCTTTGCAAGTTTGGTAAAGATCAAATAATAAATAAAGGTGCTAGAGTGTTCACAAGGCTTAATATGTCAATTTTCACCAAAACAAGGACTACAACTCCGGTAAAACAAATCCGATCTGGCTGGTTTTCGAACTTGTCCACGCTTTCATTGACATTAACAATCAAGTAAAGGTTGTTAAAGATCGGATTAAAAATGAAGGCCCTATCGTCTTAACGAGGAAAAATATAGCATTTTGAACTAAATCAAGGGCCATAACTCTGCTGTTACTGGTTTTCGAACTTGTCCGAGCTTTCATTGATATTAACAATCTGTTAAAGTTTGGTAAAGATCGGATGAAAAATGAAGGCCCTATCGTCTTAATGAGGTAAAAGTTAACGGACAGACGACGCACGCAAGAACAGTATAGGGTGTATGAAAATGTCGGAATTAAACTGTTTTTATCGAAATTCTGACAGTAAGTCACTGGCAACACCGCATATCTTGGTACATATACACTATTCAACTTTTATAATCGGTAACCCAGGTTTTTTGAAAATAACACAAATACTAAAAGCTGGAAATTACCGAAACACATACCAATATTTTATTCAGTTTATTAACAATGTAATCTGAAATCAGATTTCCAAGATAACATTGTTGATAAACTTAATAAATTATTGTTATGTGTTTCGGTGATTTCTAGGTTTTAGTATTCGTGTTCTTTTCAAAAAACCTGGGCGACCGATTATGAAAGTTGAGTAGTGTACACTAAGAGCGAAATACAGCATATTCCGAATGCATGGACATGGTCTAATACTTGTACATTAATACGAGCTTCAGATAATAAGGACTTTACTTTTGCCGAAAAGTAGACATTGACATTTTTTATTTAGTATGTGTTTATTTTTCACATAATTGATAAAAACAAACAAAAACAAAACAACATAATAAATGACACAGCATCTAATTTCTATAGTACCAGGGATGCCAGGGATTATTGTATACTTTCATATTGTCCCGTTTAGTTTGCATTGAGCTAAGTGTGCAATATTCTACGATATTGAACACATTGATATTGCACTGGAACTTTTTCTCGCGCTTGCTAAGAGCCGCGAAATAGAAATAAGGAACTTCTTTCAACGGAATCCTGCCTAGTGTCAACAAAAAAAACAACGTGTTTTTGTTCAACGTTTTGTGGCAGAAACTGATAAAATAATTGAAATGGTCACTCACCCACTATTTTTAACGTTATCGAATGGCAAACAAACGTTAGAAAATCGCTTGACGTTTTTAATGACGTCATCCGACGTCGACGTTGTTTTCACGCAAAATAATCATCCACACAAAATGAAACTGAATGACATTGTAGGAATTCCATCGAAAGCTATAAAAATAACACAATATAATGAAAAGTAATAGTCAAACAATTAGCATTGATTGAAAACAATATGAAAGTATACAATAAAAAGGTTATTGAATTTGTATGTCTAAATATTACTTGGAACTCGTTGCTTTGGCGCAGGACGACTCACAATCATCGTCCTTTGCCAAAACTCGTTCCAAGTAATATTTAGCCATACAAATTCAATAACCTATAGTATATATATATGCCATAAGTCTCCGCCACCAGGTGACCAAACACTCGAGGAGTGGCATGTATTAGATTTGAATTTGCAGTATGACACGCTCTCGACGTACCCCCAACTAACAATATACCACACACCGACTAATCAACAATTGCGGTGCCCTATTGAAGTACAGCCTAATTAAATTAGGGTACATACGTCGGTATATGACAAAAGCACGCACCATTTAGCCTAAATTTTAGGGAAACATAGTTTTATGACATATTTTCTGTTTATTGCAATTCCGTGAGTGGTGCAAAACCATAGCGGCGAGCCGCGTACTGCACAAGACGGATATATGATGCGTGGGAAACTAGTTTATCGCACACAAAGAGATAAACATCTATGATCTAAATAATATAGCCAAATGTCTTATGAGCACGATATTATGTATTATGTACATATAGAGATCGAAACAACAGACCCAACAGATCAAATTTACCATAATATAAAAAGTATATCTTCGCAGCAAGTTCCATTGAAATCCACATAAAACTGTTGGAGTATTATTTGACTAGATTTCTCAATGTTAAAATCATCAAAGTGACAAAACTTTACAGGCACAATGTGTCTCCATCCATAGTAGGGGGAGATCAATTGATGAACTCATTCAAATTTTATTGAAGAAAACATTAAGATCAATTTTTTTTTTTTAAAAATCAGAAGCAGTTTACCATTTATTTTTTGAATAATGGTACACAAGTTTACATTATTAAATCAAACATAGATAAGAATTCCGCGGAATATGACTTCACTTCACTTGGACAGGCATGAATGATGTCTAATTGGATTAAAGCATGCAGAGTTACATCACCAACATTTGGTTGATCTTCTGCATTTCTAAATGCAAAAAGTTAAATGTTGACATTATTACCAACATGAATTAAATGCTTGTCAAATTTACATATCTTGCTTTTTTTCCATATACATTGCCCTTGAATCACTATGGTTCCTGTAAGTTACTTAAAGTGACCTTAATAACTTGAATGTATAATTCACTAAGTTATTTGCCCTTTGCCTGAAGGATCAAGTCGCACCCACTATTGCCATGTCATGTTGAGTTGTATTACCCAGGATATAACTATAACCAAAGTTTGAAATTTCTAGTGCATCCAGTTCCTGAGAAAAGATCTAAAAGCAAAACTTGTATATAAATCATTTACTATTGTCATCTGCCCTTTGCCTGGATGGTCAAGGTCACACCTGCATTTGTTATGTCACGTTGAGCTGTACGACCCAGGATACAACTGTAACCAAATTTGAAGTCACTTGTGCATACAGTTCCTGAGAATGTGACCTAAATGCAAACCTTGAATGTTGGTACAGCCTGAAATGTAACACCTATGAATAAAAACGAGACAAAAACCAGTATTCAACATTGCATCTATTATGGAAAACATAGTATTACTAATTACAGGGTTATTTGAGATGGTTTATCGACCATTTAATGGTCTCAAATGTAGTTTGTGACATAACGGAGTGGTTAAACAATATTTTAGACCATTAACCTGGTCAAACTGGTTAACCCTATTCTAATACACATTAACCAGGGAACCTAAAGCTGTTCAAATGGCCCAAATCAATGGTCGAATGACATTTATGATGGCCACCATCTTGATTTATTTGATGTCAGTTTGTTTTTACATTACTATGAAGTCGTTCAATGAAATGTAAAGTTAATTATGTCCTCCAATCAAAACGACTTTTTATCTGAACCTTTTTTAATTTGCGACGGTATTTACATATTTATTCGTCGCAAATTTTACTGACTCGGCCAATCAGAATGTAGAACATTCCTGAAGTGCATTTATATAGAATGCAACAATCATATCAATTATGGCACACCACTGTGCCATCTTGTATCAATTATGGCACACCACTTTGCTATACTGTATCAATTATGGCACACCCCTGCGTCATATTGTATCAAACATGCACACCACTGCACCATACTGTATCAATCATGGCACACTACTGCGCCTCTTCCATTAATCATGAAACACCAGTTTTCCGTATGTTTCCGATCTTGTCTAGATGCTGTTTAGTCTGTTTGATGAAGCTGCTTTTACTCACTGACAAAGGATAGTCCTTTCCTCCCAAGTACAGTTTATTTTTCCTCTCCTCTATTTTGTTCAGTTCACCGCCACTTTGAGCCTGCTGCAGAAACACTGCATATATAAAGCCAGTCATAAATGCGTCATAACCTGCTCTGTGTCCCCCATTTGCATGTGTAGCTGTGGGGGATTTTTCAATCTCTTTAATACCAGTTTTGTCTCTTGGTTCTAGTAGTTTTTCAGAACCAGTTCCACAATTTGAAACTGGCTTACAATCATCTCCCTTAGCATCACTCTCCTTTGTTTGGAGATCAGAACAGTCATGCTCGGTCTCCATAGTAATGCTTTCATTGGCAGACAATTTGTCTTCATTATTTCCCGCCTTATTCTCTGTCCTGCGTCGGCGCTTTCGGCTTTTACGACCCTCCATATGAACATCCACATCTATGATGAGGTCTATGTCATGTGACTTCTGACAGAAATGTCCTTTAGGACACCAGCCGTGGCCCTGGAAATTATTAGGAAAACAGTAATTTTAGTCTTTAGGACACCAGCCGTGGCCCTGGAAATTATTAGGAAAACTTTAATTTTAGTCTTTAGAACACCAGCCGTGGCCCTGGAAATTATTAGGAAAACTTTAATTTTAGTCTTTAGGACACCAGCCGTGGCGCTGTAAATTATTAGGAAAACATTAATTTTATAAGTGATGAATTGCATATTACATGGAAATAGTTAATCATTTATTCATTCTAATACATGTCAATGACGTAACACTGATATTAAATTAGGCTGACACAGTAACGAAACACATTTGGAGGGAAAGAGAATATTAATACTGACAAAATAACTTACAGCGTAAGTTTCACAGAGCGAGTCCTTGTACGTGTCTTCATTTGTACCAATGTCAAAACCTGGTTTTAGACTACAGTTCCTGTATGTGACATGGGGATAGGTGGTAGGATAATGGGGAAAGTGCACCATACACGATGCGGGTGCACTGTTTTGGTTATCCTTCTGACTGTAAAGTAGAAAATATTTTTGGTAAGCGTTTAATCAAATTTATCTGAATTAATACTAAGTCGATCCTAATGTCAATTTTATAGTACTGGTTCTGATCATGGATAAGTGGGTGGTCTGCCTCCACCACTAAAAATCGACCGTCGTAGATAGCCTAAAATGTGCTGGACAATAAACACCAAACAAACAACTATGGAATATAGGGTAGTTACGGATTAGAAATGCCTTACTAGCATTAAAACTTTATAAACTTATATAACTGGTCAAGATCAGCCTTTCACTGTATTTTTACCAACTGTCTGATCAATGTGACATGTGGTAAAGTCACCAGCCTGTCATGAAACTTGACCTCCTGCAGGGCAGAATGTATTACCGCTTCATAAGCATTTTACTTAATCAGACTGTATCACAATTTCCAAAAACATTTTAGTTTAAACTTATTTCTTTGACATCGATTTAACGAACGCTTTATGAACTTATGTGAATCACTCTCGCTGTTTCCTGGGTAGAACCAGTACTTAGCAATGCAGATAAAGTGTCTTGCTCAGGGACACAACGCATATGGCAATGGCGGGGTCGAACCCACGACCTTTCGATCAAGGGTCCAATGCTCTACATTTTGGCAACTTACCATTTTCTGAAGACGTATTCCAAATACGAAGCCTGCATCAAATGTTCAAAATCTGTGATGTACTTTGTATCAATGATACCTGCGGGGAACATGTCAACTAGATCAGCGAGAAACGTAGCAGACGATATTGGCAAACTGGTGTACAGATTCTCATACATAAACATTATGTCAACCAGTCCATTATGGAGCACTATGGGTATCTTCATGGACACCAGCTCTGTGAACAGGTGCCTCACTGACTGAATTGAGTGGTCATCTGTCTGAAATCAGAAACAAGAGGCACAAGAGGGCCTTTAGACGCTCTACTTGTATGATGTGATTCAAAAACATTAACATGATAGAGGTCAACCCAATAAACATGTTCCCTATATATAACTCTATGTAAACTTTGGATTATCGTGGCGGCCATTTTGAATAATTTTGATCATTTGACGATAATGAAAAACACAAACTTGATAGAGGCTAACCCAAGGAACATGTATATGATATTTCACAAGAATGGAATAAGTGGTTTAGGAGATGTCGTTTGAAATTCCCTTAAATTTGACCTAGTTTTAGTCATGGCGGCTATCTTGGATGACTGGCAGCCGTGAAAAACACAAATCTGAGAGGGACTATCCCAAATATCATTGTGCTTAAGTTTCAACAAAATCCTTCAAGCGGTTTCAGAGAAGATGTCATTTTAAACCTTTTCCTATATAACTCTTATGTAAATTTTGGGTCACCGTGGCGGCCATTTTGATTATTTGACGATAACGAAAAACACAAACTTGATAGAGGCTAACCCAAGTAACATGTATATGATATTTCAAAAGAATGGAACAAGTGGTTTCGGAGATGTCGTTTGAAATTCCCTTAAATTTGACCTAGTTTTAGCCATTTGACATAGCGGCTATCTTGGATGACTGGCAGCCGTGAAAAACACAAATCTGAGAGGGACTATCCCAAATATCATTGTGATTAAGTTTCAACAAAATCCTTCAAGCGGTTTCAGAGAAGATGTCATTTTAAACCTTTTCCTATATAACTCTTATGTAAATTTTGGGTCACCGTGGCGGCCATTTTGATTATTTGACAATAACGAAAAACACAAACTTGATAGAGGCTAACCCAAGTAACATGTATATGATATTTCAAAAGAATGGAACAAGTGGTTTCGGAGATGTCGTTTGAAATTTACTTAAATTTGACCTAGTTTTAGCTATGGCGGCCATCTTGGATGACTGGCGGCCGCGAAAAACACAAATCTGGGACTATCCCAAATATCATTGTGCTTAAGTTTCATCAAAAATTTTCTTTCAGAGGAGATGTAATTTTTAACCTTTTCCTATATAACTCTTATGTAAACTTTGGGTCGCCGTGGCGGCCATTTCGATTATTTGACGACAATGAAAAACACAAACTTGATAGAGGCTAACCCAAGGAACATGTACATGATATTTCACAAGAATGGAATAAGTGGTTTCGTCGGAGATGTCGTTTGAAATTTCCTTAAATTTGACCTAGTTTTAGCCATAGCAGCCATCTTGGATGACTGGCGGCCGCAAAAAACACAAATCTGAGAAGGATTATCCCAAATATCATTGTGATTAAGTTTCTACAAAATCCTTCAAGCGGTTTCAGAGAAGATGTCATTTTTAACCTTTTCCTATATAACTCTATGTAAACTTTGAGTCGCCCTGGCGGCCATTTTGATTATTCGACGATAACGAAAAACACAAACTTAATAGAGGTCAACCCAAGGAACATGTAAATGATATATCAGTAGAATGGAATAAGTGGTTTCGGAGGAGATGTCGTTTGAAATTTCCTTAAATTTGACCTAGTTTTAGCCATAGCAGCCATCTTGGATGACTGGCGGCCGCGAAAAACACAAATCTGAGAGGGATTATCCCAAATATCATTGTGATTAAGTTTCATCAAAATCCTTCAAGCGGTTTCAGAGAAGATGTCATTTTTAACCTTTTCCTATATAACTCTATGTAAACTTTGAGTCGCCCTGGCGGCCATTTTGATTATTCGACGATAACGAAAAACACAAACTTGATAGAGGCCAACCCAAGGAACATGTATATGATATTTCAGTAGAATGGAATAAGTGGTTTCAAAGGAGATGTCGTTTGAAATTTATTTAAATTTGACCTAGTTTTAGCTGGCAGCCATCTTGGATGACTGGCGGCTGTGAAAACCATAAATCTGAGAGGGACTATCCCAAATATCATTGTGCTTAAGTTTCATCAAAATCTTTCAGGTGGTTTCAGAGAAGATGTAATTTTAACCTTTTCCTATATAACTATGTAAACTTTGGGTCGCCGTGGTGGCCATTTTGATTATTTGACGTTAACGAAAAACACAAACTTGATAGAGGCTTACCCAAGGAACATGTATATGATATTTCACAAGAATGGAATAAGTGGTTTCGGAGGAGATGTCGTTTGAAATTTCCTTAAATTTGATCTAGTTTTAGCCATGGTGGCCATCTTGGATGACTGGTGGCCGCGAAAAACAGAAATCTGAGAGGGGCCCTCCCAACTAACATTGTGATGAAGTTTCATCAAAATCCTTCAAGCGGTTTCAGAGAAGATGTCATTTTTAACCTTTTCCTATATAACTCATGTGAATGTTGGGTCACTGTGGCGGCCATTTTGATTATTTGACGATAACGAAAAACACAAACTTGATAGCGGCTAACCAAAGGAACATGTATATGATATTTCACAAGAATGGAACAAGTGGTTTCGGAGATGTCGTTTGAAATTTACTTAAATTTGACCTAGTTTTAGCTATGGCGACCATCTTGGATGACTGGCGGCCGCGAAATAACACAAATCTGGGACTATCCCAAATATCATTGTGATTAAGTTTCATCAAAATCCTTCAAGCGGTTTCAGAGAAGATGTCATTTTCAACCTTTTCCTATATAACTCTTTATGTAAATGTTGGGTCACTGTGGCGGCCATTTTGATTATTTGACGATAACGAAAAACACAAACTTGATAGAGGCTAACCCAAGGAACATGTATATGATATTTCACAAGAATGGAACAAGTGGTTTCGGAGATGTCGTTTGAAATTTACTTAAATTTGACCTAGTTTTAGCTATGGCGGCCATCTTGGATGACTGGCGGCCGCGAAAAAACACAAATCTGGGACTATCCCAAATATCATTGTGATTAAGTTTCATCAAAATCCTTCAAGCGGTTTCAGAGAAGATGTCATTTTTAACCTTTTCCTATACAACTCTATGTAAACTTTGAGTCGCCCTGGCGGCCATTTTGATTATTCGACGATAACGAAAAACACAAACTTGATAGAGGCCAACCCAAGAAACATGTATATGATATTTCAGTAGAATGGAATAAGTGGTTTCGGAGGAGATGTCGTTTGAAATTTATTTAAATTTGACCTAGTTTTAGCTATGGCAGCCATCTTGGATGACTGGCGGCTGTGAAAACCATAAATCTGAGAGGGACTACCCCAAATATCATTGTGCTTAAGTTTCATCAAAATCTTTCAGGTGGTTTCAGAGAAGATGTAATTTTAACCTTTTCCTATATAACTCTATGTAAACTTTGGGTCGCCGTGGTGGCCATTTTGATTATTTGACGTTAACGAAAAACACAAACTTGATAGAGGCTAACCCAAGGAACATGTATATGATATTTCACAAGAATGGAATAAGTGGTTTCGGAGGAGATGTCGTTTGAAATTTCCTTAAATTTGATCTAGTTTTAGCCATGGTGGCCATCTTGGATGACTAGAAATCTGAGAGGGGCCCTCTCAACTAACATTGTGATGAAGTTTCATCAAAATCCTTCAAGCGGTTTCAGAGGAGATGTCGATTTTTATAAAATTGCTAACAGACGGACGACGGACGAAAAGTGATCGCATATAAGCCCTCTTTGGCCAGTAGAGCTAAAAATAGCAAACAAAACCCTGACTTAACTCAAATTAAAATAGAGCAAAAATCTTTAAGCACTGACTTACTCTATCCACGCCTCTGTAATATGAAATACCCTTCTCATATTGTTTGTTGAAGTCAAACCCGTGCTGCACGAGAAACTTGAGGGACATTGGCTCTACAACATATTCTTCTTCACACAGTAGCAGGATGTTGAATGTTTGAACTATATATCCGCTTCCTGATTGGCCCTCTGTTGATGGATCTGATTGGCTGTTGGAGGCAATCTGTTTAAAGCAAGACAATCCGAGGGACAAAATAGACCTTGACTTGGCAGTCTCACTTATATTCTTGTACCTATCTTCTATTGACCTACAAAACAAGTTAAATGTTACAAAGCGAAGGTTAAAGGTTATTAAAGCCACACAGTCCTATGCATAATGTTTGTATTAAGATATGTTGAGTCTTTTATAGTCATAAACCCAGAAAGTAAATAATATGATTATTCACCCATAAACAATAATAACACTTCTATTCTACTAGAGTTCCTGTTTAAATTCTATTGTAGCATGGTCACAGACAATTCTCTTTGTTCAGACACAGGTGTAAATCGTTTAATTGAAAATAAGACCTGTCAGAATAACTGTGAGAATAACAGTGAGAATAACAGTTAGAATAACTGAAATAGAGCTGAAATGGACATGCTACAAAACAAATAGAGTATGGTTTCATCTCGCTGGTTAATTTAAACACCTCGATGTTTAAATGAACCAACTCAATGAAACCATACTCTATCTATTACTTGTTTTTATTTTTTAAATTAAATCCCACTAATAACAGCAACATCAGCAGAAGGAACAGCAGCAGTAGCAGCAGCAGATAGAACAAAGGTGACAAAAGGTAAGCAAGTCATAGTGACTTGACCAATCAGAAGCGTCCTTTTCAAGTTGATGTGGAAACTGTAATGCATCTACATATGGGGTCAAGTTTTATTGTCTTTTGGTATATTAAACCTAAAACTTCACAAAGAATATCATTATTAATTTTCTATTGCTTAGAAATCGATTCATCTTCAGACAGTCAGAGGTGTGACTCATATTAGTTATTTTAAAAATATACGGCAAAAAGTTACTTTCAAGAAAAACATTACTTCCCTTTGATGAAGAGAAGTTCATTCCTCATATTTTTTTAAATAAGCGTCTCCGTGGTGGAATGGTTAACGACGTTGCGTTGTAAACCTTCGCCTCTCGCCACTGCGGGTTCGAATCCCACTGGGTGCTCGACTTGTAAGTAAGGAAGTGTCGATTCTAACGGATGGCGGTAGGTGTACAGTACTGGTTTTACCCAGGAAAAGTGGGTGATCTGCCTCCACCACAAAAAAAACATATAAACTTTTAAAATAACTTATTTACTAGGATAATTTCGTGAACAATTATTTTATCTGTATAAAATTAGTTGCTACAGTAAATTAAGTCCAAGCAGCAATAAATCCTTTCAAAAGAAAACTTCATCATCAAATTGAATAATAAGGACACCAATAGGTATACTGGCTGTATACCAGATATCGTCATTTTTATGTTGGTTCTTTAATATATCTAAATCAAAACTAGTCATCTCATAAATATTTTTGCCGGTAGAGAAGCTTGCCCCTTTGCCATGAATAGTCTGTGTTTACTTTGTTTCTATTCTCGATAACAAGTGCCACGACCGTTACTAAATATAGACTGAAATGGGTCGGTCGTCTGAGCTGAAAGTAGGTTATCGTCATCTTCAGTTTAATACCGAATAACCCATATTTGGGAAGATGAAAACTTGTGAAGTTATTAATTGAAACATAAATATACCATTGCATTTGAATACAAACAAAAATATTTAGAAAAAAGTTCTATAGATCTACAATTTTAAACAATTTTTCAACTGCACCATCGGGTGTATTTTACTTCACTTCAACGTTTATAAATAACTGTTCGCAAATGTAAATAGATTGACCAGTACTCGTTGTCTCCCTTGGTTGAAAATGTTTAGCACACGCTTTTTGGGCAGGTAAAATTGTTTCAATGGTTCGCCGTAAAGGGTCAGATATTTTTTAAAGGAAATGTTTCTGCGCATGCGCATTAGCGCGTGATTCCCCAGATTGTGTTTTGTTCATAACGGTATTTATATAGGTAAACGGGTTGGTTTAAGAGTGTATGTTAACATTTCTAAAATATTTTTTCCACTCCAATCGTCTAATGATAGTATGTAGTGGTTTGTAAAGTGGGGTCGAAAAATAATCACAACATCGAGCATTTTGTTGATAATGACGAAATCTGGTGAATGACGATAACTGGTACACAACCAGTAATTGCCCTGGAGTTAATTACTTTCCTCCATATTGTTATGTGACATGCACCATCTTTAAGAGTTTTGCGTAAAGATCCACATTGGATTCTCATCTCAAGCAGGTGACACAAAATCATTATTGGAGACATTTTTCACACACAACAGACACTTACTTTGCGTTTAACTTTTTCCTATTTCCTAAACCACTGAGTTCCTGAAAAAAAACAAAAAAACAATGTACCATTTAGTCATAAAATACATGACATCAGAAATCAGTGATGTGCCATTTGCTCATAACAATACATGACACCAGAAATCAGTGATGTGCCATCTACTAATAACAATACATGACACCAGAAATCAGTGATGTGCCATCTGCTCATAACAATACATGACACCAGAAATCAGTGATGTGCCTGTGCCATCTACTCATAACAATACATGACATCAGAAATCAATGATGTGACATTTACTCATAGCAATGCATGATATCAGAAATCAATGATGCGTAGTCTACTCGTAACAATACATGACATCAGAAATCAATGATGTGTCATCTACTCATAGCAATACACTACATCAGAAATTAATGGTGTCGTCTACTCATAACAAAGCATGAAATCAGAAATCAATGATGTGTCATCTACTCATAGTAATATATGACATCAGAAATTAATGGTGTCATTTACTCATAGCAATACACTACATCAGAAATTAATTACCTGCCATAAACATGAATGTGACTTTTTCTCACTAACATCATTTTGAAACCTACGTCATGTTTTTCACTGAATAAAAATAGGTTGATAATAAAAGCAAGTTACCGACATACAGATGCATACTTAATTGTAAGTCAAAGTTAGAGCGCATTTAATAAGTCAGTAATTGGAATATATTACATACGTCAATAAAACTTGGCACATAGAGAAAGAGCTGTTCACTTACAGTATCAAGAGCTATAAATGTTGATGATGACATGGCCATTATGAGGGATGGCCATATTTCTCTCAAGTTGTCACTGTTAACATCCACCACAGGCACACGACTTAAGCTTGTCATCTCAGCCTTGTGGACTTGTAGATCTCTAGAAACACTGTAGTTAAAGATGGATGTGGACTTGTAGATCTCTAGAAACACTGTAGTTAAAGATGGATGAAAACTTGTAGATCTCTAGAAACACTGTAGTTAAAGATGGATGTGAACTTTAAGTATATTGTCTTTCAATCAGTTTTTGAACACCGTATGAAAGCAAACAGTACTGGAAAGTACATGATGTGTGCTGTATTGTGTGAACAGGGCACTCGTTTGACCATTTTTGGGGCCGAAATTCATCTCATGCCCTCCCCTAAAAGTTTATATTTCCCCCTTTACATGTGAAAAAATCCCCTTTTAAAAAAAATAAATAAAAAAAATTAAACACTAATTTGTGTTTCTTAGAAATTCCCCTTTGATACGAAAAAACGCAAAATTCCCCTTCCTGAGGGCCCTGGCCCCAGTCCCCTAAAAACTGACTAGTGCACTGATGAATAACATTAGTTTTGATGTTCATCCGACAAACTAAATTAGAGACTCAGCCTTGGTTATTTCCTACATATATCAAATGTCATAACAATGTATGATAACGGAAAGTTGGCGAAATGCCTTCAGACTGAGGAAAATGCAAAACACAAATACGTACTACACAGTATTTCTTCTCTTCTTTCTTTTAAAGGGACACATGGCAATCTTAGTGTCTTTATCAAGCATTAAAATTAGCCTCTCGATTTATTTATGAAGTATCATTTTGACTTTAAATCTGCTAACATATATTTAAATACAAGTTTGGGTTTTTAACTTTTCTTCGTTATTCTACCATAGATTGGGTATATTATTGGTGACATGTAATAAACAGTTACTGGTAGTAATATGTAACAACAATTTACTTTATACTATTCTTATAATTAATATTAATGACTGAACAAATGCAATTTATGTAGAAAAACTAATGGGACGCCACTAGTTTTTATAAAATCAAGATTGCCATATGTCCCTTTAAAATACAAAACAATTCTTTTTAAAGTATTAACAAAAACCATTAAGGTAAATCAAGGCATGTGCATAAAATTGCCTGTATCAAAACACAGCTCAATGGAATACAGCTGGAGTAATGAAACCTTTCACATGGAAGTGTGGCTCACCAGGGACTAACTGAAGTTCCTGGGCTCTCCAAGAATTTCAGCATGCTGGTGATCTGGTCTCCTTTATTTGATGTCTGTTTTTTTTTGTGTTTTTTTTACATATAAAAAATTTATAGATGCACTCCCGGAGTCTGTGACTTATCATTACGTTTGACCAAAAAATGTTTGGACAATTTCAGACCATGTGTAATGTTTCTTGTATGACATCACTGCCCAAGACACCTGTTTTGCCGTTCAAACAATGCACAGTACCTAGATTTTAAACTAATGTATTTCATATCAAAATCTTTTTTGGATTAAAATTTTCCTGAGAAATGGATAACAAATAATCAGTCTTCATTTTAGATAAGTTGTACATTTATAAAATTCCGTGAATCAGTTAAAATTGTCTGTTTCTGTCTAGTGCAGAGAATCTCTGCGGAGTCCACACATAAAAAAGTCAAACGCGTATGCACGTGGGAGGACAGTGCATATTAAAAATTGTCTTGCTGTTCGTAGACGCACACGTATTTTATGCAATAGCTGGTGATCATATAATATGATCATATAACAATGGGATAAAAACTATCGTGTGAAAACACATTTAAATTGTATTATTAGTATTACCAACGTTGGTCGCTCATGAACTTTGAAGAAGGGTGTAGCAGAATATATAACCTTAGAGTAGATAGATCTACTAATAGAAGTTAACATACTGATAGGATAGTCCTTAGTGACTGCCAACACAGCTAACCAACTCTGACTAACCGAGGTGTATCCTCAAGTATCCTGTTCTCGAGGTACCTATAATCACGAGGTAAATTTTATTTTGCTTAGTTTTCACGAGACTATGAAGCGCAATGACAGACAATCAGTCAAAAGGTTGATTATCGTAACTATTTTGCGGGCTAAAACAAAATAAAATTCAGAATACTTGAAGGCCAAGTTATTTATGCCTACCTATTTTATCAATTGTTCACTAAGTCAATTTTTCAACCTCTGTTTACAATGTTTTAACCGAGTTATAATCGTCCTACTTGCAGACGGTCAACTGTCAACTGAAAGTCATTCGCAACATCTCATAAACTGCTGCGCTGCATTACTTGAATGTAATACACAGGTTTTCATATTGGTTACGTCATACTAGCGTGACGCGCGTCAGATTCCCGCCAAAATGAATTTGCATTAAAAATCTAATTTATCTTCAACATTTTGCAATGTCATTTAGTCAATTGCTCCATCTATACTAGTTTATTTACGTGAAAGTAGTGATAAAACATTCATCTGAATTGTAAATAACAAACATGCAATGCAAATCATACATCAACACGTCTGGGTAGCGGCCATATTGTTTATGTAGCAACAGTACACTATTTTCTGTGCCGTGCTTTCCGGCTAACAGAAAGTCAAGATTTTGAACATACCAAAGCGCTGTGATACACAAGAGGCGGGATCCCGAAGAATGACGGGATTGGCCGAGCATTCAAGATTGAACTGAAAGTGTATCATGTTACTAAAAATAGAACTGTCAGTGCTCGATGAAGAGCTCAATGAGAAAAAAATCTATCACAATTTGGGTCATATAAATTACCTAAAATTAGTTGAAATACCAAATAAAAACGAATATATTATATATATGTAATCATTAATGTGTCAGTCGAAATTTGATCAGTTAAAAACAGGACTCCAGTACTCCCGAGTTAGTTTTGAAAACAGGCTAATGATGTCACAACTACATTTTTCCCAATAAGTTGTCTAGACATAGCCTACGGATTGTCTCGCCGTTCGTAGACGTTTATTTTATGCACTAAATATTTATAATTTACTGATAAAAATTATGTCAAGTTCTGTGCGTACAATTACCACTCTACAGTTCAGTACAGTATAGTATTGTTTCTAAAGACAGATTATCTGCCACTAAACTATGTTTGTAATCACCACATACCGGTACGGGTGAGTACGGCGCTAGGCCTATCTTAGAAACATGTAAAACGTTTCACACACGCTGGAATTACAGGAAGCAAATGGTGACAATTTATCTAGGGGAGGCAACTTTTTATGGCTAGTTACAGCATTTCGTCCCAATGATGTTCGCCTTACTAAACACAAATTGATCATCTCAATCATTTTTATCAATATAACAAGAAATGTGTCAATGGGACACGACCCCACTGCAAACCATCTGCCTAACTGTGACTTTGACCTATGAGGCACTGACATGATTCTTGCACAAGACACACCTTCTCATTGTGATGAACATTTGTGTGAAGTTTGGTGCAATTCCATTCAGTAGTTTCGGACTAATGGCTGACATGAAAAAAAAAAAGACCTTTGAACTCCAACTGTGACTTTGACACTTGAGGCACTGACAAGATTCTTGCGCACAACACACCTACTCAATGTAATGAACACTAATTTTGTGTCAAGTTTGACTTAACTCCCTTCAGTAGTTTCCAAGTAATGGTTGAGACATGTTGTTTGTTTCACTATTTTTTGACCTTTGACCTCCAACTGTGACCTTGACCCTTGAGGCACTGAAATTATTCTTGCACGTGACACACTTTCTCATTGTGATGTACATTTGTGCAAAGTTTGATGCAACTCACTTCAGTAATTTCCAAGTAATGGCGGAGACATGAATTTTTGACATTTGATCTCAAAGTTTGACCTTGACCTTTGAGACACGGACATGATTCTTGTGCATGACAGACTTTCTCAATGTGATGAACATTTGTGTGTAGTCTGACGCAGTTCCTTTCAGTACTTTCAATGTAATGGCTGAGACATGAATTTTTTAATGATTTTTTACCTTTGACCTCCAAGTGACACTGACCTGATTCTTGTGCGTGACACACCTTCTCATTGTGATAAACATTTATGTGAAGTTTGACGAAACTCCCTTCAGTAGTTTTAAAGTAATGGCCGAGACATGATTTTTTTTTACAATTTTTTGACCTTTGACCTCCAACTTTGACCTTGACCTTTGAGGCACTGACATGATTCTTACACGTGACACACCTTCTCAGTGTGGTGAACATGTGTGTGAAGTTTGACGCAGTGCCCTTCAGTTTTTTGAGACATGATCTTTTTTTATGATTTCTTGACCTTTGACCTCCAAGTGTGACCTTGATTTTTGAGGTACTGACATGATTCTTGCACACGACACACCTTCAGTAGTTTCCAAATAATGGCCGAGACACACCTTTTTTGACCTTTGACCTCCAAGTGTGACCTTTTCATTTGAGATACGGTCAGGATTCTTGCGCGCGACACACCTTCTTATAGAGATGAACATTTGTGTGAAGATTGACGAAATTCCATTCAGTAGTTTCCGAGGAATGGCTGAGACACGATTTCGGACAGACGGACGGACAGTGCGATTACTATATGCCTCCCACCCTGTTGGGGCATAAAAAATTAAATGAACTTCACTGTCCAAGTTTAGATGCACTACAGAGATTTTGGGTAATCATGTGGAACTCACTCTGTAATCAAAACAATAAACAGTGTGTGTATTTGTATTCCTAAAGTGTGTAATACCGCCCAATCTCTTTTGCATCGGTCATGAATTTCTTTGTAAAATTCAATTGCAAGTAAAATGAAGAAGAAATCGTCCGCTAAATTTGGGAGCGATACAACACTGTAGTCTGGGTGTGTTTCTGTTGCATGTGTTATGGTGGTTTTGATTTTACGTGGGGACCTCAGTTTTAAGTATAATCCAAATGAGTGGTTAATTAATACAAAGTCGGTCTGGGCTAGGATCGATCTCCGGCCGTAGTGCTTACCATTTCACTACATGGCGCCACCTCCAATACGAGGATTATTTTTTATTGTAATGGTGACCTCAGCCTACTTCTTGCTATATATATCGAGGCAAAAGTGACTCCTACTAATTTGACCCCAAAATCGAGACCCCTTTCAATTTGTATGTAATACCACGCCATAGATACAGGATGATACTCCACCAAGCCACATTTTACGGACATCTGACCGACGTCCTAGCACTACCCTTTATATGCTAAGCGTCAAGCAATGGAGCTACTGATACCATTTGTATAGTCTTTGGTATGACCCAGCCAGGGATTGAACCCAAGACCTCCAGCATGCAAGGTGGACGCTCTATCATTATGCCACCGCTGCGGTTTTGTGACATGCACCTGGGAAATTTGTGGATGCAAATATAGACAAAAACAGACATGTGAAAACATCTTTAATGGTATCATATTCACAACAAAGACAGTTTTGAGTTTCATAAAATGGAGTATTTAATAAGCACTGCATCAAAACATATACAGCAATGAACATATATTTTAATTAACACTACAATTTTCAATACAAAGTTTTATTGATTCTTTGAAAAAATTATGTCAAATAAAATCTGAATAACTTGTTTGCCCCAATATTCATTTTTTTTACAAAAGGTTTAATACAAAACGCATCCTGCATTTAGATGACTCTAAATAACATTCTCAAATTAAAAAATACTCCACTAACAATATTCTGCAAATACATCTAAATAGTATTCTTCAACAAATAATTTCTAACAATTGTCTTGTCCCTTTCATGAAAATTTAATGACATTTTATAGCTGCAATATTTTTATTCTATTAATTATTATCAACCATTTTATAATAACTTGTATTGTTCCATAGCTCTTGCATCTTGGCATGTAAAGTTTCAAGACAATCTGTCAAAAACTTTGGGAAAAGTCAGACAAGATATTTAGAGCCATGCATCTGGTATTACCATTAACTTGATCATAATGTCAAACCAATATGCCCATCTAACCAGCTACCCAATCATCCTGTACAGTTTCAAAAAAATCCATCAAATCTGTGGGCAAATTTACAGAGGGACAAGCCATAAATTTGTCAGTAGTAGCCACACAATGGGGATTTAATTTTCATGAAAAACACAGTAACAGAACTATTTTAACCCCAATCCAACTTGGTTCATATTACTTCACTATAGGCAGTGCAGTGCAATGCATTTGTGGTTTACATTTATTCCAAAAGCATTATGCAAAATACAAGTTAACTGAACTGAATTGGGTTTTATGGCGCACCAACACATGATGAAGACCTTGATAAACAAGAGCTGTCGGAGAACAGCGCAGCTCGACTATTCGATTTTTCGGAGAATAATAAATTTATTGCTAGTATATACCATTAGAAAACAAGGCTACAACAATGTGGATTGGGGTTGGGAGCACAACATAACTATGTGTAAGAATTGACCAAAACTACACAGAAATATGTAAAAAAAAAAAAAAAAAATTTTTAAAAATCGAGTTTTGAGTGGGGTGCGGGGTGGGGGTGGGAGAGAGGCGGGGGTGGATGGTAGGGGGGAGTGGGAGTGGTGAGGGCTACATATATGTGTAAGAAGCTATGTAATAATTCACCAAAACAACACAAAAATATGAAGAAAAAAAATAATTAAAAAATCAAGTTTGAGTGGGGATGGGGTAGAGGCGTGGGGTGGGGAGGGCAACATGTGTAAGAATTGACAAAAGCAACACAGAAATATGAAAAAAAAAAAAAAAAAAAGTTTCAAGTGGTGGTGGGGTGGGTGGGGGGGGGGGGGAGCGGTTGGGGAGAGGCTGGAGTGAGTTGGGGGCTGGGGGGAGGGTGCAACATATATGTGTAAGAATTGAATAAAACAACAAAGAAATATGTAAAAAAAAAAAAAATAATAATAATAATTCTAGTGTGGTGGGTGGGGAGTGCGGGTGGTGAGAGGCGGGTGTAGGTGGGGTGGGGGGGGGCGGTGAGGGGGCAACATATATGTGTAAGAATTGACAAAAGCAACACAGAAATATATAAAAAAAAATATAATAGTTTCAAGTGGGGGGGGGGGGGGGGTGGGGGGGGGGGGGGATGTATAAAAATTTACTAAAACAACAAACAAATATATTAAAAAAAAAAAAATGTTTCAAGTCTGGGGCGGGGTGGGGGTGATGGGGGTGAGAGGCGGGAGTGCGTAGGGTTTTTTTTTTGGGGGGGGGGGGGGGGGGGGGGGGGGGGGGGGGGGGGGTTGAACATATATGTGTAAGAACTGACAAAAGCAACACAGAAATATGTAAAAAAAAAAAAAAAAAATAAGTTTCAAGTCTGGGGCGGGGTGGGGGGGTGATGGGCTGAGAGGGGGTGGGGGTGGTGGGGGCGGGGAGGGTTGCAACATATATGTGTAAGAATTGACAAAAGCTCACAGAAATATGTAAAAAAAAAAAAAAAAAAGCTTCAAGTCTGGGGCGGGATGGGGGGGGGCAGGGAGGGTTGCAACATATATGTGTAAGAATTGATTAAAACAACACAGAAATATGTAAAAAAAAAAAAAAAAAATAAGTTTCAAGTCTGGGGCGGGGTGGGGGGGTGATGGGCTGAGAGGGGGTGGGGGTGGTGGGGGCGGGGAGGGTTGCAACATATATGTGTAAGAATTGACAAAAGCTCACAGAAATATGTAAAAAAAAAAAAAAAAAAGCTTCAAGTCTGGGGCGGGATGGGGGGGGGGGGGGGCAGGGAGGGTTGCAACATATATGTGTAAGAATTGATTAAAACAACACAGAAATATGTAAAAAATAAATTTAAAAAAATAAAATAAAAGGTGTGGAGGGGAGTGGGGGCGGGGGTAGAGGGTGGGGGGGAGGAGAGGGAGCCCATGACCAAATATGGGTGAAGTAATAAGATGCGTAATGCTATAACAAATCCCAAACCAAAATTATAGATATATACATGCTTACATGCAAACCTAGATCTGCATTTATTGCACATTTTATGGGCCATCACAATTTGGGTTCCATGGGAGCCCAGAATTTGCAGAAGACAAAATTACTTGTCCAACCCTTTACAACATACTATAAGGAAACCAATTCCAAAATTTAGTTCAGCTAGAACAAAAAATGTAAGAGATATAGACCTGTAAACACAGCTTACACGCAAAATTTGATGTGAAATAGACATATTTTAAGGGCTATCAGAATTTGGGTTCCATGGAAGCCCAGGGGTTACAAGAACCAAAATAACTTAAGCAGCCCTTACGATAATGCTATAAGGAAGCTAGTGGCCAAATTTGGTTGTGCTAGGGTAAGAATTGTAAGAGATATAGACTTGTAAACACAGCTTACACGCAAAATTTGATGTGAAATGGGGCACATTTTATGGGCTATCATAATTTGCGTTCCATGGGAGCCCATGGGTTACAGGAACCAAAATTGCTTATGCAACCCTTAAGATAATGCTACAAGGAAGCCCATGAACAAATTTGGTTGTGGTAGGATAAGAAATGTAAGAGATATAGACTTGTAAACACAGCTTACACGCAAACCTTGATGTGGGACGCCGACGCCGACGCCGACCCCGGGGTGATTACATAAGCTCTCTTATTCTTCGAATAGTCGAGCTAAAAATGACAAAATGAACATGAAGGTTGGGTTCCCCGGCAATCACACGGGGAAAAATACAAGTTAAACATTTCATAAACAAGATCGCTGTTGTTAAAAATTACCTAATAATAATAGTAGGTTCAACAGTTCAATAGTTAACATATAACTAACATACAAAAATAAACCAAACTATTTCTAGAACTCTACCTGAAAATCAATAAATAATTTATAAATGTACATGATAAACAGCTGAAAGTGATCTTCAAAACAACAAAATGACAGTCGCTAATATTCTGAACAGCATATGGCAACAAGAACAATAATAACAGATATTTCAAAATAACAACATCTACTGCACATGGGGAACTCAATATTTGGTTTAAACTTTTCTTTTATTTCCAATAACTTTACAAATATTTTAAATGTACATTTAAAGCAAAATATGAAAAAAGATTCACACAAAAGCAAACAAACACATTTCTCTCACTCAACATTTAAAGGGACACTCAGCAATCTTGATTTTCCTACATAACCTGCTGGTTTGCTTATCTGCAAAATATCAATTTTTTTAACAGTTTTTACTTTATGTTACTACGGTAATTGCTTGATTATCTTGCACCAATAATATATTTCAATGTGAAAACTCGCTAATTTTATTCAAATATATTGAAGCAGATTTAAAGTCAAAATGATACAGGATTCATAAATTGAGGTGTAACTTTGATGTTCGATAAATACCAGGGCACTAGTCAGCTTTTAGAGGACCGAGGCCAGGGCTCTCAGGAAGGGGAATTTTGCGTTGTTTTCATATCAAAGGGCAATTTCTAAGAAACACAAATTAGTGAGGTTTTTTTATTATTTAAGTGGCACCACGAATGTACCATTCCAAATTGCAAAAACTATGCTATTTTCATGTATTGGTTTAAAAAATTCTAATAAAAAAAAACAAAAAACAAAAAAAACATTTTAACAGGAAAAGAGAGAAAATATATACTTTTAGGGATCGAGGGGATGGGGCCGAATTTCAGCCCCAAAAATGGCCAAACGAGTGCCCTGAATTATACTTCAAGATTGCTATGTGCCAATTTAATGCAAAGAACATACTCAAGTTTGCACATCGGTGGTCTGTAAATCATGTTTCATTGGTGAAATTTTAGCTTCAATTGATATAAAGCGCATTGGTATAAGGATGATAAAGGACAACATAATCCAAATTAAAAAATAATGCAGGCATGGCAAGAGACTTTACAGAATGAACTGTTCATTTATAACATGAATGTAACATGATAGAACACTGGTAATTATCTTTTAAATACTGACAATTTGTGAATTAATCAGTCATCAATTAAACAGATGGATGAGTGATAAATGATCATGAAGTGATTCTTAACACCACTCTGGAATCCCTATTGTTTATGTATTAATGCACACATGTGGTTCGTTTCTGAAATTACATGAACAACGTCTCGTTACATTCAAAATGTAGGCCATATCAGTTTTCTCAAGTTTATGCCATTTAACATACAGCAGTTTTTTAATCAAGTATATTCATCGCACTGACTGATGTGAACCTATTTTTGACAGTTTCCCCTATTTACCACAACAACATAATGACACTATACTGTAGCCCCTCAATTATGCAACTTTACACTCTGGAGTCTCGTCCTGTTCTGTTTGTGAGTTCTGCTCCTCTTGTTCCTCCTTGATCCGTCGTCGAGTCCTCATCACCTGGGGAGATTTCTTGAGACTCAGTGTACGCTGGGGACCAGCTATCTTACGTTCAGATGTGTCTGTAACACTGGTTCCCTGCTTCTTAACCGGACTGTTTGTAATGGTGCCAAGGGGGTTCTTGTGGAAAACAAAAAAGCAGATGGGTCATTTACATGCAGTCTATTAAAATCTTTTAAAACATTGGTAAAGTAATTTAATAGTATAGGATTTGGATAATTTTATTAGGGACAAAAGGGAAGATTTTTTTTTTTAATTTTGACCATGTTGGCTGTTGAGTTGAAAGGCATTAATTTATGGATCATCCATAGGATGTTTTTGTCAAAATTGGCGACAAGCAGCTTCCTAAGATAAATAAAATGTTGTTGGCCACGCAGACACCCTGTGGAAAGTGAGGTTTCAATAGAGCTCTATTATGTACCTTTAAGACTTCAAGCTCAGGCAAGCTTCCAGTCAAGTTATAGACTTAATTTATTAAATAATGCTAACCTTTGCCAGAGACAGTGTGGTGTCCATCTTGGATTGACTCCGGGTCGACTGTGACAGTTTACTCCCTGTAGAGACTGTGTCTGCCATCCTGTCTATGTCGGAGGTTGACACAGACCTCGCAGAGTTCATCAACGATTTAGTGCCATTATTCACAGAAGTGTCCGAATCACAATGTACAGAAATTCCCGCCACTTCTGCGCTCGTCATAGTGGATCTAACAGTTCTTGTAGGACGTAAGCCTTTGGGACCATTTTGAGATTGGACAGGTTTCGTTGAGACTGGTTTAATGACTGAGGCGGAATATATTTCATCCTTATCAGACTGGTTCCCGGTCATTTTAATTAACACTGACGAGGATGTCTGAGGCCTTAACAGAGAAGCAGAAGGTTTTGTCTCAATCACAGAAGAAGTGTCTGTCTCTGAAGCACAACCGGACGTCTCTGCGCGTAACTTCGAGCGGGATAAACATCGAGGACTTTTACGTTTCGGAGTTTTCTCTGCATCTTCTGCAAGTTTTGTTATTACTGGAGAACATCCTGAAACATTAAATAAAGTATGCTCAAGCCTTCTGCTCCACATATCAACCCATACAAATGCCACACAATAACGATATCGTACATTTAGAGCAGATTAACCGTCTTACCAAAAAAGACATAAAGCCTTACAATTACGCCATTACTGTAAGTCTTCTCACCGTTCAAGATTAAACCATTTCAGTTAGAAAAATGAGAATGCATAGGTTTTTATGCTTATGTTTCAGACATGCTGTAAAGTGAGCTTGAATCTTCACCAAATAGCAATTCCTTTTAAAAGAGGAATACATAGTCTATCAGGGTCGTTATATATATGGTCTTTAAACAACGTAGTATTCCAAAATATGATTTTCGTCTCTACCTGTATCTATCGATTTACATGTTATGCGTATCGGCTCTACAAACAAGAGGTCAATGACCTTGAAGCTCTACTGATAGATTTTGATAACGAGGTATGCTATGGGAATCTGTGAAGTTTTATGGAAATTAGACCCAACACTTTCAGAAAAGTAGATGCCACAAGTTTTTCCTATATCACTCTATGTAAACAAGCGGCCATTTTTGACATAGAATCAAAAGAATTTTGTTTAGGACCGACTAGATGTCATGCCAGTCATTTTATAGTAAAGGTTCCAAATCAATACCACTCATGGTTTTTGAGAAGTAGTTGCCACAAACTTGTATAAAGCCAGGCCTTTTTCTGCCCATTTTGGGAAAAAGACCCTGGACAAATTGGGAAAAGCCGTAAATTTTTGCCAAACTTTACGCCTCAAACTGGGAATTTTCATTAGTTGTACATAAATATCAGGTTGTTTTAATTGCCTGGTTTCAATACATGATACATGATTTAAATATTGTCATTTTTATAGTATTTCCTTGTAAACATTTGTATATTTGACCTGACTTTTTTTTTTTTTTTTTGCAAAAGGGGAATTTTATTTCAGAATTGGGAAAAAACAACCATATTTGGCATTGGGAACGGGTCCGATAGTCGGACCCGTGAGAATTGTGGAAAAAGGCCTGAAAGCTGTGGAAGCCATCTTGAAATTCCAGCCAACCTGATTAACTGAAAACCAAGACCAACATTTCCAAAGCTTCATTTTGGTAAAGGTACCAAACCGATACCACTTATGGTTTTAGAGAAGTAGTCGCCACATAATTGTATTTAAAATCTATTTTTAGCTATGCCATCTTGAATTTTAGGTCAACCTGAGTTTTACTTAGGACCAACTTGACATCAAGAGCAACATTCCTATATTCCTAAATATTATAGGTTATTGAATTTGTATGGCTAAATATTACTTTCCTGTGCCAAAACAACGAGTTCGAAGTAATATTTAGCCATACAAATTCAATAACCTTTTTATTGTATACTTTCATATGGTTTTCGATCAATGTTAATTGTATGACTATTACTTTTCACTGTATTTGTGTTATTTTTATAGCTTTTGATGGAATTCCTATCTTGCCATTTAGTTTCATTTTGTGTGGATGATTATTTTGCGCGAAAACGACGTCGACGTCGGATGACGTCATTAAAAACATCAAGTTTGTTTACCATCCGATAACGTTAAAAAAAGTGGGTGAGTGACCATTTCAATTATTTTATCAATTTTTGACATAAAAGGTTAAAAACAAGAGGTCAATGACCTTGAAGCTCTATTGATTGATTTTGATTTCAGGAAGTAGTCGCTACAGACTTGTTTTTTGAAAAATTATTTTTAGCCGTGGCAGCCATCTTGAATTTCCGGCCGACCTGAAATTTTGCTAGGATCAATTAGACATCAAGAGCAACATTCCTGTGAAGTTTCATGAAAATCCGTCAAGTAGTTTCAGAGGAGTAGTCGCTACAAGTTTTCATTATATAACTCTATGTAAACAAAGATGGCCACTGGCAGCCATGTTTAACGTCGAATCAAAATAATGTTTGACTCTGATAACCATCATGTCATGCTGATCATTTTACAAAAAGTCCCATATCAATATCACTTATAGTTTTCAAGATGTAGTCGCTACAAACTCCTTTTTTAAAAATCTATTTTTAGCTGTGGCGGCCATCTTGAATTTCCGGCCGATTTTGCTAGGATCAATTAGACATCAAAAACAACATTCCTGTTAAGTGTCATGAAAATCCGTCAAGTAGTTTCAGAGGAGTAGTCGCTACAAGTTTTCATTATATAATTCTATGTAAACAAAGATGGCCCCTGGCAGCCATGTTTAACGTTGAATCAAAACGATTTTTGACAAGGACCGACATCATGTCATGCTGATCATTTTAGAAAAAGTCCCATATCAATATCACTTATAGTTTTCAAGAAGTAGTCGCTACAAACTTGTTTTTTAAAAACCTATTTTTAGATTTGGCGGCCATCTTGGATTTCACATCAACATGAATTTTTGCAAGGATCAACTAGACTTCATGGGCAACATTTCTGTAAAGTTTCATGAAAATCCATTTAGTAGTTTCAGAGGAGTTGTCGCTACAAAAAAAGTTTACGGACAGACAGACGGACAGACGGACGCCGCACCACGGCATAAGCTCTGCTGATCTCTGATCAGTAGAGCTAAAAAACACATATTTTTTTGTTGACACTATAGGAAGGATTCCGTTATTTTTATTTGAAAGTAGTTCCTTATTTCTATTTCGCGGCTCTTAGCAAGCACGAGCAAAAGTTCCCGTGCAATATCAATGTGTGCAATATTGTAGAATATTGCACACTTAGCTCAAGGCAAACTAAACGGGACATTATGAAAATATACAATAATATCATTTATTATGCAACATTACCTACACAACATTATAATCTCATTCAATATTATCCTAGTCTAAAAGACTGTATCTTTTATAACAAGAGGCCCAAGAGGGCCTGTGGACGCTCTACTGGCTCAAGATAAAGTTTATGTATAAGGGGCCATAAGTCTTTCAAAAATCATTCAACCAGAACATGGCAATGATAGGTGCAACTAGGCTTAGTACTGATCATCCTCGCCAAGATTGGCTGAAATCTGGCAAAGAGTTCAGAAGAGATTAATCTGGACAAAGTTTTTGTATTTAAACATTTAAAGGGTCACAACTCTGCCAAAAATCATTCAACCGAAATATGGCAATGATATGCACAACTAGGCTTGATACTGATCATCCTTGTCAAGTTTCTTCTGTATCCAGCCAGGGGTTCAGAACTAGCCCAGAAAAAAATGGTGGTATCAAAATCCTTTAAAGGGCCATAACTCTGCCAAATATCTGTAAACCGAAACATGACGATGACATGCACAACTAGGCTTGGTGCTGATCATCCCTGCAAAGTTTCATTGAAATCTGGCGAGGGGTTCAGGAGAAGTAGATCAGAACAAAGTTTGTGTATTAAAACCTTTAAAGGGCCGTAACTCCACCAAAAAGCATTCAACCGGAACACGGTGACTATGTACAACTAGGCTTGGTACTGATCAACCCTGCAAAGTTTCAATGAAATCCGGCCAAATGAAGGCCCTTTCGTCTTAATGAAGCCAAGAAGTAGCATATATTAGAAAATCAAGGGCCATGACTCCAATGTAAATGGTCCAATCTGGATGTTTTTCGAACTTGTACAAGCTTTCATTGATATTAACAATCTGGTAAAGTTTCTTAAATATCGGATGAAAGATGAAGGCCTTATCGTCTTAACGAGGCAAAATATAGGATTTATAACTAAATCAAGGGCCATAACTCCACTTTTCCTGTTCCGATCTGGCTGGTTTTCGAATTTGACCGAGCTGTCATTGATATTAACAGGTAAAGTTTTGTAAAGATCAGATGAAAGATGAACGCCCTATCAAATTAACGAGGCAAAATATAGCAATTTCAACTAAATCAAGGGCCATAACTCATTTGTTACTGGTCCGATCTGGCTGGTTTTCGAAATTGTCTGAGCTGTCATTGATATAAACAATCAGGTAAAGTTTTGTAAAGATCAGATGAAGGCCCTATCGAATTAACGAGGCAAAATATAGAATTTTTAAGTAAATCTAGGGCCATAACTGATCTGTTACTGGTCCGATCTGGCTGGTTTTCGAAACTGCCTGAGCTGTCATTGATATAAACAATCAGGTAAAGTTTAGTAAAGATCGAATGAAAGATAAAGGCCCTATCGTCTTAACGAGACAAAATATAGCATTTTTAACTAAATCAAGGGCCATAACTCTGCTGTTAATGGTCCGATCCAGCTAGTTTTCGAACTTCTCCTAGCTCTCGTTTATATATACAATCTGGTAAAGTTTGGTAAAGATTGGATGAAAGATGAAGGCCCTATCATCTTAATGAGGCAAAATATAGCAATTTTAACTAAATCAAGGGCAATAACTCCGCTGTTAATTGTCCGATCTAGCTGGTTTTCGAACTTTTCCGAGCTTTCATTGATATTAACAATCTGTGCAAGTTTGGTAAAGATCAAATAATAAATGAAGGTGTTAGAGTGTTCACAAGGCTTAATATGGCGTTTTTCAGCAAAACAAGGGCCATAACTCTTTGATTGATATAAAGACTCTGGCAAAGTTAAGTAAAGGTTTGATTAATATTGAAGGCCCTAGAGTGTTCACAAGGCAGAAAATAGCATTTTTCAGAAAAAACAAGGGCCATAACTCCGGTGTTACTGATCCGATTTAGCTGGTTTTTGAACTTGTTTGAGCTTTCATTGATATTAACAATCTGTGTAAGTTTGGTAAAGATCAAGTAATAAATGAATGTGCTAGAGTGTTCACAAGGCAGAAAATGGCATTTTTCAGAAAAAAACATGGGCCATAACTCTAGTGTTACTGAACCAATTTAACTGATTTTCGAACTTGTTGAAGCTATCATTGGTATTAACAATCTGTGCAAGTTTGGTAATGATCAAATAATAAATGAAGGTGTTAGAGCGTTCACAAGGCAGAAAATGGCAATTTTCAGAAAAAAAAGGGCCATAACTCCGGTACTACCGATCCAATTTGACTGGTTTTCGAACTTGTCCGAGCTTTTATTGATATTAACAATCTGTGCAAGTTTGGTAAAGATCAAATAATAAATGAAGGTGCTCGAGTGTTCACAAGGCTTAATATGGCATTTTCAGCAAAACAAGGGCCATAACTCCGGTGAAATTTATCCGATCCGACTGGTTTTCGAACTTGTCCGAGCTTTCATTGATATAAAGACACTGGCAAAGTTTCGTCAAGATTCAATTAATAATGAAGGCCCTAGAGTGTTCACAAGGCAAAAGTTAACAGACGGACGGACGGACGGACGACGGACGGACGGACGGACGGACGACGGACAACTCGCCATCCCATAAGCTCTGCTGGCCTTTGGCCAGTAGAGCTAAAAATGTCAAATGCTACCACAAACCACAAATTGAATATATAATGGACTGTCCTTTCTTTTGAATTTGGACCAGTCCATATATAGTACAAAGGTACAGGTTCAATATCACGTTTTTTGAGAAGTTGTCCCCACAAAGTCACATTTTTTAAATCTATTTTCAGCAATGGCAGCCATCCTTAATTTCCTACCAACCTGAATTTTTGCTAGGATCAACTAGACATCAAGAGCAACATTCCTGTCAAGTTCCATGAAAGTCCATCAAGAAGTTTCAGAGGAATAGTCGCCACAAGTTTTTCCTATATAACTCTTATGTAAACAAAGATGGCTGATGGCAGCCATATTTGACATTGAATCAAAATGAATCTTGGTTAAGACCAAGTACATGTCACACCAGTAATTTTGGTAAAAGTTCCAATTCAATATCACTTACGGTTTTTGAGAAGTAGTCGATACAAAGTCGCATTTTCAAAATCTATTTTTAACAGTGGCAGCCATCTTGAATTTCCTACCAACCTGAATTTTTGCTAGGATCAACTAGACATCAAGAGCAACATTCCTGTCATGATTCATGAAATTCCATCAATTAGTTTCAGAGGAGTAGTCGCCACAAGTTTTTCCTATATAAATCTATGTAAACAAAGATGGCCACTGGCGGCCATGTTTGACATCCAATCAAAATGAACTTTGGTTAGGACCAATAACGTCGGCATAAGCTCTGCTGATCTTTGATCAGTCGAGCTAAAAATGAACGGTAGTGTTACATTTTAATTAATAATTTGAAGAATAGTTTATCGATTTCTAAAAGCCATACTCTGATAGTAAGTGTATAAAATTTCTTTTTTAACCAATTAATTTTCTTTATTGGTTGTGATAAGGAATCTATTTTCACTGGTTTAGAAACAAACTCGTTTTCTTCATTAGGCGACCGCCATTTCTTTTATTTTAAATTTTCTAATTTTACCAATACCACATTTATAGTAATAATATCTCATAATGGTTTACGTCTGGCAATTCCTTGGTGTTTCATCTTCCCACAAAGATTACATCTAACGAGTTGTGTTTAGAAATGTTGAAGAACATCAAATAGTAGCACCATCTTTCGTGGCAGATTATGTGTATTTAACATGATTCCAATATTTAATGTTCTTCTTCAATATTTCTAAACCATAGTGGGCAATACAGCTATATTTACGTTAGTGTTTCAAGGCCATATATATATAACGACCCTGAGTGTATGCAGCACCAAAGTGGAATGTGTTAAATTTTAAGCCCTCAGCTATTTAAGGAATTTGAAAATAGAAAGAAAAGCATGAAAACAAATAGAACACATCAAAGCTATTAAAACAAATAAATGCAGATTGATGCAGATCTATACAGATTCTTACCAGCATCAGAGTTTCTAAGTCTTTTGGCAACTGGTTCCCCTCTTTCATGAGAAACCTGCTGGATACCAGTCACCTGTGCATGTGTATGTGCGTTGGTATCCTGCTTCTCCTGCTTGACATTTGTATCCCGGGTTGGAGTTGTGCTGTCACTCACCTTTCTATCAGACACAACCTCTCCTGAAAGGAGCAAAATAGTTTTGAATACATAAACCATTGATCTGCACTGCAATACATATTCCACATGTGTACTGTCTTTTTAAAGTTTAAATATACTTTGAACATTCAGAAAACAAGAACTAGAACTATCACTGAAGGTTATGAATACTCCAACTTAAATTCTAAGTCCATAATTCTGTAATAAATTAGGCTGCTAAGAGTAACTGTTGTAGTTTGGCACAGTTTTGTTCCAGCTGTGTGTATCTACGAGTAAGGCTGTGGTACTTGTCCCTTACCTGGAGTATTGAGTAACTGTTGTAGTTTGGCACAGTTTTGTTCCAGCTGTGTGTATCTACGAGTAAGGCTGTGGTACTTGTCCCTTACCTGGAGTATTGAGTAACTGTTGTAGTTTGAAACAGTTTTGTTCCAGCTGTGTGTATCTACAAGTAAGGCTGTGGTACTTGTCCGTTACCTGGAGTATTGAGCAACTGTCGTAGTTTGGCACAGTTTTGTTCCAGCTGTGTGTATCTATGAGTCAGACTATGGTACTATTCCCTTATATGGAGTATTGAGTAACTGTTGTAGTTTGACACAGTTTTGTTCCAGCTGTGTGTATCTACAAGTAAGGCTGTGGTACTTGTCCCTTACCTGGAGTATTGAGTAACTGTTGTAGTTTGACACATGTTCCAGCTGTGTGTATCTACCAGTAAGGCTGTGGTAACTGTCGCTTACCTGGAGTATTGAGTAACTGTTGTAGTTTGGCACAGTTTTGTTCCAGCTGTGTGTATCTATGAGTAAGACTGGTACTTGTCCCTTACCTGGAGTACTGAGTAACTGTTGTAGTTTGGCAGTTTTGTTCCAGCTGTGTGTATCTATGAGTAAGGCTGTGGTACTTGTCCCTTACCTGGAGTATTGAGTAACTGTTGTAGTTTGGCACAGTTTTTTTCCAGCTGTGTGTATCTACGAGTCAGACTGTGGTACTTGTCCCCTTCCTTGAGTATTGAATAACTGTTGTAGTTTGGCATTGTCTTGTTCCAGCTGTGTGTGTCTACGAGTAAGGCTGTGGTACTTGTCCCTTACCTGGAGTATTGAGTAACTGTTGAAGTTTGGCACAGTCTTGTTCCAGCTGTGTGTATCTATGAGTAAGGCTGTGGTACTTGTCCCTTACCTGGAGTATTGAGTAACTGTTGAAGTTTGGCACAGTCTTGTTACAGCTGTGTGTATCTATGAGTAAGACTGTAGTACTTGTCCCTAACCTGGAGTATTGAGTAACTGTTGAAGTTTGGCACAGTCTTGTTCCAGCTGTGTGTATCTACCAGTAAGGCTGTGGTAACTGTCACTTACCTGGAGTATTGAGTAACTGTTGTAGTTTGACACAGTCCTGTTCCAGCTGTGTGTATCTATGAGTAAGACTGTGGTACTTGTCCCTTACCTGGAGTATTGAGTAACTGTTGTAGTTTGGCACAGTCTTGTTCCAGCTGTGTATATCTGCGAGTAAGGCTGTGGTACTTGTCCAAGTAGGCTGTTGCCTCAGTCTTTGCCTGGTTCAACTCTGTGGTAAATTCGACAGTTCTCTCCTGCACCTAAGGATAGTATACAGGTAAAACTCAAATGATTGAACAAGAGACTCAAGTGTGCCTTGGGATGTTCTACTTGTCATTGATGTTTATTTGCCAAGTAATGATTAGGTTGGGTATAAGTTTTATTAAAAGGGGCATAACTCCATCGAAATAAAATTCAGAGTTATTGGACATAATGGCATTTGAAAAAAGAACTGTATATTTTCATGAACAAAGGTCAATATTTTGCCAAGTTGTGTGCTTGGTTAGGATGACAGTTAAAATTTTACAAAAAGGGCAATAACTCCCCCAAAATGAAAGTCAGAGCTTTTGGACATGTGCAACAACATTCCTTGGGGTAGCATGAAGATATATTTGTGGATTCATGAACACAGGTCAAATACTGAAAATTCAATTTATGGCAAGTTATGAGGCTGGTTAAGTTGCAGGTAAAAGTTTTATGAAAAAGGGAATAACTCAGCCAAAATGAAAGTCAGAGTTATTGGACATGTGTTACAAGTTTCCTTGAGATAAGATGAAAATGTGTATGAAGTTTCATGAATATAGGTCAAATACATTTCAAGTTACGAGCAAGGCTAGGTTGAAGGTTAAAGTGTGACGGACGACGACGTACGACAAAATCCCCAAGTCTAAGCCAGGCAACACAAAAATAGATACATACAGATTCATCCCATTTTCCAGCTGGTCAAAACCTGGCCTGGAGTTAACCAACCATTCTACAAACTATTCTTAGACTTGAGCTCAAGTACTGAAAATTCGTTCACAACTATTTCTATGACCTTCAAAAGATAAACAATCATATGAAGCTGCTATTTATTAGTATGCATCATATTTATACTCAGCAGCTTGTTATGAACGTTTATACTTCACAGTTACAGAAATATTTGAGATTGAAATTTGCATACTTTGGCTTAAGTCTAAAGAATATTCTCAAGAATGGTTGGTGAATTCAAGGCCAGGTGTTTGGGACTTGAAATACATCAAAACCGTAGGCCTATGACCCTTGGTATCGATGATCTTCAAGTCCGGCTCACCGGGTATTGATCTCGGACAATATAAACCCGCTGGAAATATTTTATTTCTTAAGTAGTTAACCTGTTGTTCTAGGTTTGCCTTGATCAGTTTCACCTGGTCCTGGTACTTGGCCACATTCTTCTTCTCCATCACCAACTGGGAGTTCAGCTTGGAACACCGACTCGCCCATTTCTCTAATGTCTACAATAATGGAAAGTGCATACATTATCGAACAGTTCTCAAAACTTAACATTCCTTTTTGTATGGTCTCATTACAGTTTATCTGCTAAGTTTAATCAAGACTATACACAACTGAATGTTTGTTATAACCACAACTTGTATCACAGCTCAAATGGTTTTCCTTTATTCTTGCTTATGAACATAAACCTGAAGGTCTGAGCCTAAACCGTGCTATAACTGCCGATAAATTTCAGCCGTGCTATAAATGACAGATTCGGTAGTTATACCATGGTCTACCAAATTTTACACAGGCATTGTTGTTATGTTTACACACAACCTTACAAAACACTTGTGGCCCTCGAGAAGCAGTATAAATCGCATATACTCGAAAAATTATGCTATAAATACAGTCGAACCTCGATAGCTCGAAGACAGCGGGACCATAGGGATATGTTCGATCTATCGGTGGCTTCGAGGCACCGAGGTAACGGTAAAAACCAAAATATCTATCCGAATTTGTGTACCACCCGAAATAGTGCTACTTGTGTACGAGATGTATCGTTCTCGATATGTTTTTTATGTTCATGCATGTTTGTTTAAACCTCATAACGGATATATAACATGTAATTGTTACACTGAAAATACAAGAAAAACTGCAATAATGTGTTTGTTTTATCATTTATTTAAAGAAATATCACACTAATAGATTTTAACATACATTCCGGAAGTCCGAATAATGAGAACAAGGTAAGACTGGTTTCCGTACATTATTTAATTAGAAAATCAACCGTGTTTAATTTATCGTAATTAACAGTTAACGAAGTTCACTAAACATAAATTTTATCTGTCTATTATCGCTTTTCAATCATAAATGTTCGCACCTTTAACAACCAACTTTATCTGTTTTCGCACTATGATCGAACTTGCTACAAACAAATACAAACGCGTCGATTACAATTAATATGGCCGTCGTCGCATGGCAACGGATCATCACCTTCGATTAAGCGAGGTTTAAATTCACACAAAAATGGATCTTCGGACCGTAAAAAGTATTCGAGCGAGCCGGGGTATTCGAGAAATAATATTCGAATAATCGAGGTTAAATTACATTGAATTATATAGGAGTTGTGTCGGGACCGGAAAATGTGTTCGAATTACCGATGGTATTCGAATCACCGGTGTTCGAGCTCGGTGTGGGAGTGCAATAACACCATTCTATATTTTCGATATACCACTAGTTATATAAGTATGCAAATGAGCCTAGTATGCACTGTAAAAAAAATCAATAATGACTACGATCCATTTCCCACAGTTTATGTCGGTTTCGCGTGTTAAAGCGACAGGCAAAACGCAATAAAAGTCGATACGTGAGTTATGTGATAAATAGAATCTAACATTCGTTCTCATTCATTAAACTCGTTAGCAAAAATGATATAATGCTCAGCAAGAGCCTCGCATTATATCATTTTGCCAACTTGTTTAATAAATTAAATAATGAATGAGTACTCATGTAAGATCCTCCATATATATTATACAAAACATATCACAGACAAAATCTTGTCCAATGTTTTACATGCACTGAGAGATCAATACCATATTGTATTGCACATAACAATTCATGTCAAGACAATATCTGTCATTCTTCATGGATAAAGACAGATTGCATGTATTCATGTACCAAACCAACTGTCATTATGTCAACTTTCCTCTTTCATCAATATGTATTTTCCTGAAAAGATACAGGGGCTGGGGTAGCCCCGTGGACAGTATGGTGGACTTGGAACTAGAGGACCCGGGTTAAAGCTTCACCTGCGCAACAGAGTTTCACAGGTGTGTTCTTGGGCAAGACACGTTCCCTTAGGAAACATAGGAATCCAGGAACCTGCCCTACTCTTACCAACAATTAGATTTCTATGGTTCTATAACATCCGACAAAACTTAGTGGTGCAGGCAAGGTTTGAACCCGGGTCCTCTGGAGTTCAGGTAAACCATGCTATCCATTGGGCCATGCCAGCCTCCTTGAGTGTAGGCAAAATGTAAATGAAATCTGGTTGAGTTCCTACACTGTCACTGAGGAAAATTATGCTTAAACACAGCTGTAATCTTGACTTTTCACTTACTGACATCAAAATCAATCACTATGACTATCTTCCTTGAGATCAAAAACAGGCATACCAAGTTTGGTTGAGATACAGCAATTGTGAAGGATAATACTGCATAGAAACAAACTCGTAACAGACTGAAGAACATGTCTGAGGACCCAGTCAAAATAGGTAAACAAAACCAAAACTGGATGACATTGCAAACATAAATAAATGCAGTAGTTTGCAAATGAATGTTTGTGTCAATGGGTCATAAATCCAAAGCAATTAAATCTAAAAAGTAGGAATCAGATAAATATATATATATATATATATATATATATTCATTTCAATCAATTTACCTTCTCTAATTCTTCTTTAGACTGCCCACTTCCCTCCTTTTCTGATTTGTTAGCATCATCTTTTCTTTCTTTCTCCTCCAACTTCGTCCTTAGTGAGAGCACCTCTGTCTGCAGCTCTGTCACCTTAGCCCTTGTAGACGCGAGTGACTCAATCTCACATTTGAGCGACCCAATCTCACACTTGAGAGACTCAATCTCACACTTCGTCTGCTCTATGATGGACTCTTGCTCACCCTGAAAAACATTTTCATTACCAAATATTTGTAACAAAGGCAAACTAGAACTATCACTGAAGGTGATAAATAGCCCCGCAAACAATTCTTTAGTAAGATCAATGGCAATAATGTGCATGGCATTGAGTGAGCAGCACCAAAATTGTGTCATGCACATGTACACTTCATGTTTATTACAGTTTCTATTTAATATCTTCAAAACTGTTACGTGTAAAAGTAGTTTCCCTCCACAAGGTTGCATATGCTGAATATAGCAATGTTGACTAAGCAAAAGGGCAGTAACTCTGAATAATTGTAGTATTTTGCAAAATACCAATTGTAAATTGCAGATGGTTTGAATGGTGCCATATAACAATATAAATTTCAAACTCAACTTGAATGCACAATTGTTTTAGTAAGATCAAGGGCTCTGCATGGCATTGAGCTGCACCAAAATTGTGTCACGCACATGTACACTTCATGTTTATCACATAAACAAAGTTTCAATTCAATATCTTCAAAACTGTAAAAGAAGTTCGCTCCACAAGATTGCATAGTTGTTAATTTTTGTTAATTTTGACAATGCAAGGGCAACAACTGTGCATGTAATTGACCTAGCCAAACCAAAATTGTGTCACACACATCTACACTTCATGTTTATCATATATACAGTTTCAATTGAATATCTGGAAAACTGTAGAAGTAGTTCTCTCCACAAGATTGCATATGCTGAATATATAGCAATTTTGAATAATTGCAGATCAAGGGCAATAACTCTGCATGGCACTGACTGAGCCAAACTAAAATTGTTGCAGGTGTATAATAAACATAAGGTTCAATATATAAGTGATACCATGCCTACCACACTGGAACATGATCATAGCATAGTTTTAGCAGACTACACACACGATATACACACTGCAGTATGTGTATTTTATGGCATAAACAATTAGAAAATCGTAACTGTTAACTATATTTATATCCACTGGCTTCTTATTTATTACAGCATAATGACACTTCTCTTGACTATTTGAGGAAAATAACTTGAAACAAATGAAGCACCAACACTAGTGGTATGAATGCCTGACTGCAAATTCAACATTTTAACTGAAAAATCTAAGTAAAAATGGGGGATAATTCAGGTAAAATACCTGACAGACTTATGGTTCCTGTCATACAACATTGTGTACTGATAACGAACATGTGTGCCAAGTTTCAAGCTTTCCAACAATTTGTGACTATCCAACTCTTTTGAGAAGTGGATTTTTTTTTTTAAAAAACTTTAACCAAAACGTCAAAATGCACAGATAGACAGATGGACGGATGGAAATCGCTAAACTATAAGCCTGGATTTGCTATGCAATCTGGCTAAATATCATCAAAACAGCTGCTTACCTTGATACATTCCAGACTGACCAATTTCTCCTGTTGATCCAGTCTCTCCTCACGCAGCTTCTTGACAACCCCGAGTAGCGAGCTCTGTCTCTGTGCGTCTCGCGTCAGACTCTCCTTCTCCCGCTGTACACTCGTCAGCTCTGTCCTAAGTGTCTCCATGCCACCTGCCAACTCCACGTTTACCTGGAGTCGCGTTTAATTTTAGAATTGAATTCCTTACACATCTATTATCTGCTTATAAGTTATTAAATAAATTGCAGCAAACCTCGTTTCAATATGTTGTTCAGTATCATTAAGGCTGCACATGTCGACATTGGTCATATGTAACATGTGCAATATGTCGAAATTCTAATCAAATTCACTAAACTTGTTTCATAAATATGATTGTAATATATATCTGTCTGTTTTTTTTCTTCACATTTTTACACTGATATCTTTCCATTCATGTTTTAACCGGGTATGTTCTTTGTTGATGACCAATGAAGAACAAGATCGGATGTCACATGTCCAGACATATTGCTGGATATTCGGAGATGGAAAAATACATTATTGAAAAAGTGGTATTTGTCTTATATATTTTTACAATTTTAAGTTATTAAACCGTAATAATGCCTTATCCTGTTTTATAAAGATCTTAAACAAGAGGGCCTGTGGATGCTCTACTGGCTAAAGATAAAGTTTATGTATAAGGGGCCATAACTCTTTCAAAAATCATTCAACAGGAACATGGCTAAGATATATGCAACGAGGCTTGGTACTGATCATCCCTGCCAAGATTCGTTGAAATCCAGCCAGGGGATCAGGAGAATTAAAACCTTAAAAGGGCCAAAAATCATTCAACCAGAAAACTGCAATGACACGTGCAACTAGGCTTGTTACTGATCATCCTCGCCAAGATTCGTTGAAAACTGGCAAGGTGTTCATAAGAGACTAATCTGGACAAAGTTTGTGTATTAAAACATTTAAAGGCCCATAACTCTGCCAAAATTCATTCAACTGGAATATGGCGATGACATGCAGAACTAGGCCGGATAATGATCATCCTTGTCAATTTTCATTGCATTCCGACTAGGAGTTCAGAAGAACTAGCCTGGAAAAAGTTTGTGTATTAAAACTTTTAAAGGGCCATAACTTCACCAAAATCATTCAAGCAGAACACGGTGACTATATGTACAACTAGGCTTGGTACTGACCATCCCTGCAAAGTTTCACTAAAATCCGGCCAATGAAGGCCCTTTCGTCTTAATGAGGTCAAAATATGGCATATTCACAAAATCAAGGGCCATAACTCTGGTGTAAATGGTCCAATCTGGCTGTTTTTCAAACTTGTCCGAGCTTTCATTGATATTAACAATATGATAAAGATTGGTAAATATCTGATGAAAAATGAAGGCTCTAACGTCTTAACGAAGCAAAATATAGCATTTTTAACTAAATCAAGCACCATAACTTCGCTGTTACTGGTCCGATCAGGCTGGTTTATGAACTTGTCTGAGATTTCATTTATATTAACAATCTGTGCAAGTTTGGTAAAGATCAAATAATAAATAAAGGTGCTAGAGTGTTCACAAGGCAGAAAATGGCATATTTCAGAAAAAAACAAGGGCCATAACTCCGGTGTTACCGATCCAATTTGGCTGGTTTTCGAACCTCCCCGAGCTTTCATTAACAATCTGTGCAAGTTTGGTAAAGATCAAATAATAAATAAAGGTGCTAGAGTGTTCACAAGGCTTAATATGTCATTTTTCAGCAAAACAAGGACTACAACTCCGGTAAAACGAATCCGATCTGGCTGGTTTTCGAACTTGTCCGAGCTTTCATTGACATTAACAATCAAGTAAAGGTTGTTAAAGATCGGATTAAAGATGAAGGCCCTATCGTCTTAATGAGGAAAAATATATCATTTTGAACTAAATCAAGGGACATAACTCTGCTGTTACTGGTTTTCGAACTTGTCCGAGCTTTCATTGATATTAACAATCTGTTTAAGTTTGGTAAAGATCGGATGAAAAATGAAGGCCCTATCGTCTTAATGAGGTAAAAGTTAACGGACAGACGACGCACGCAAGAACAGTATAGGGTGTATGAAAATGTCGGAATTAAACTGTTTTTATCGAAATTCTGACAGTAAGTCACTGGCAACACCGCATATCTTGGTCTTCACAAGGCTTAATATGGCATTTTTCAGCAAAATAAGGGCCAAAAAAACTCCTGTGAAACTAATCCGATCTGGCTGGTTTCGAACTTGTCCGAGCTTTCATTGATATAAAGACACTGGCAAAGTTTCTTAAAGATCCGATTAATAATGAAGGCCCTAGAGTGTTCACAAGGTAAAAGTTAACGGACGACGGACAACTCGCCATCCCATAAGCTCTGCTCATGTGTGTACCTTTAAACATAAAGGAGTAACGAGGGATATATCTCTTCGGCTCAAGGTGATCTATTGGGATATCACTCTTCGTCCGTCCGTCATTAACTTTTGTTTCAAACGACTTCTCAGAAACTGCCTGGCCAATTTTGACCAAACTTCACAAGGATGATCCTTAGATGAATGCTTTTTAGATTTGTTAAAATTAGGTCAGTGCAACATCCAAGATGGCCACCATTACCATATATGGTCGAAACCTTTAAAAATCTTCTTCTCAAGAACCGTTGGACAGATTTTTCGACAGTTTTTCTTTTAAAATGATAACCAATGCTTAGTCTATCAATTTTGTTCAAATGAAGTCCCCGGGGTCAAAAATGGCCGTGCCCCGGGGGGGGTCCAAAGTTTGTATATTGAGATTTTGTATGTTTTTCATAGACTTGTATAGGAAACAAGAGGTCAATGACCTTGAAGCTCTACTGGCAGGTTCTGAAAGCTAGATCAGCATTCCTGTGAAGTTTCATGAAAATCTGTCAAGCACTTTCAGAGTAGTCGTTGCAAGTTTTTATATATAACTCTATGTAAACAAAGATGGCCACTGGCAACCATGTTTAATGTTGAATCAAAATAATTTTCAACAAGGACCAACATCATGTCAAACTTATTATTTTAGAAAAAGTCCCATATCACTTATAGTATTCAAGAAGTAGTCGCTACAAATTTGTTTTTTAAAATATATTTTTAGCCATGGCGACTATCTTAATTTCGGGCCGACCTGAATTCTTTTTAGGATCAACTACACATCAAGAGCAACATTTCTGTAAAGTTTCATGAAAATCCTTCAAGTAGTTTCAGAGGAGTAATCGCTACAAGTATTTACTATATAACTCTATGTAAACAAAGATGGCCACTGGCAGCTATGTTTAATATCAAATCAAAATGATTTTCCACAAGGATCAACATCATGTCATGCTGATCATTTCAGAAAAAGTCCCATATCAATATCACTTACAGTTTTCAAGAAGTAGCCACTACAAACTTGTTTTTTAAAAACCTATTTTTAGCTGTGGCAGCGATCTTGAATTTCCGGCGGATCTGAAATTTTGCTAGGACCAATTAGACATCAAGAGCAACGTTCCTGTGAAGTTTCATGAAAATCTGTCAAGTAGTTTCAGAGAGGTAGTCGCTACACGTTTTTACTATATAACTCTATGTAACCAAAGATGGCCCAGCCATTTTCGACAAGGACCAACATCATGTCATGCTGATCATTTTAGAAAAAGTCCCATATCAATATCACTTAGTTTTCAAGAAGTAGTTGCTACAAAATTGTTTTTTAAAAATCTACTTTTAGCTTTGGTGGCCATCTTGGATTTCACATCAACATGAATTTTTGCTTTGATCAGTAGAGCTAAAAACTTTCAAAAATCTACTTCTCTGAAACCACAAGGCACAGAGCTCTCATGTATAACATGTAGCATCAACTTATGGTCCTCTACTAAGTTTGTTCAAATGGTGACCCTGGGGTCAAATTTGGCCCTGCCCCGGGGGTCACAATTATAGACTTATATGCGATAAAAAATCTTGTTCTCTGAAACTTCAAGAGCCAGAGGTTTAATATTTTGCATTTACTATTAGCTTATGGTCCTTTACCAAGTTTGTTCAAATGGTGACCCTGGGGTCACATTTGGCCACGCCCCAGGAGTCACATCTTTTACATAGACTTGTATAGGGAAAAACTTCAAAAATCTTCTTCTCTGAAACTACAGGAGCCAGAGGTTTAATATTTTGCATTTACTATCAGCTTATGGTCCTTTACCAAGTTTGTTCAAATAGTGACCCTGGGGTCACATTTGGCCCCGCCCCAGCGGTCACATGTTTTACATAGAATTCTATAGGGAAATTTTTAAAAAAATCTTCTCAGAAACAGCTTGGTCAAATTTGACCAAACTTCTCATGGATGATCCTTAGGTGAGATTTTCAAATTTATTAAAATTAGGTAAACACGGCATCCAAGATGGCCGCTAAGAAAATTCTTTAAATTACTTCTTGTACACTGGGAAGCTAAGGCTGAGGGTTCAAATCCCATTGGAGGTATTTTTATTTTTTTTATTCTTCATTTTTATTATCGTTTCCTGTTTGGATGCATTTTTTCTTTTGTTTAATTTTTCTAAAGTTTGTATGTTAAGATTTAGGGAAATCTTAAAAAATCTTCTTCTGAAATTCCAGAGCCAGAGGTTTAATGTTTTGCATTTGCTATAGAATTATGGTCCTCTACCAAGCTTGGCCCGAGGGGTCAAATGTTTTACATAGACTTGTATAGGGAAATACTTAAAAGAATATTCTTCCGAAACTAGAAGAGCCAGAGGTTTAATATTTTGCTTTTACTATAAGCTTATGGTCCTCTACCAAGCTTGCTCAAATGGTGATCCTGGGGTCACATTTGGGCCGTCCCAAGGTTCACGTTTTATATAGACTTATATAGGGATAATCTTCAAAAAATCATCTTCTCAGAAATAGCTTGGTCAATTTTGACCAAACTTTACATGGATGATCCTTAGATGAATGTTTTTCAAATTTGTTAAAATAAGTTAAAAATGACATCCAAAATGGCCACCATAGAAAAATCTTTGAAATACTTCTTGTACACTGGGAAGCTAGGTTCAAATCCCATTTGAGTTGGTTTTTTCTTTTAATTTTTCTAAAGTTTGTATATAAAGATTTTGCATGTTTTACATACTTATATAGGGAAAACTTAAAAAATCTTCTTTTAAATTGTTAGCATGGAGTTGTGGGTTTAAATTTTGGTTAAGGGCGTGATTTTGATTATTGTGTTTTGCACTTGTAAGGAATTTAATGATGAAACCTCTTGATATAAGAGCCGTTTTAGCTCGTAGAGCATCCACAAGCCCTCTTGTTCTCTTGTTCTTTATCATTGTTAATGATCGCTAACCCCTGGTCTATCAAGTTTGCTCATTTGAAGTTCCTGGGGTCAAAGATGGCTGCAAAGTTTGTATGTAGAGATTGTGCATGTTACATAGACTAACATAAGGAAAGACTTAAAAACATCTTCAGTCAGCATTTGCGAGAGGACACATTTTTCATCATTGCAAAGATCCCAAGGTGATCGATTTAGGGCCATTTTGGCTCTCGTTTACAAATACTATCGGACATCACATATATTATAGTTGATTAATGCACAATGTCATTGGATATTACACATATGTAATACCAAAAGCATGAAATGGCGTTACAAAATGACAGTCACATATATTAAACCTGTCATATGATAAATAAAAACATTCTTTTATTCATATTTTCATTATAAATATTTTTCTCATTTATATTTATCGACTTTCAACATCTCACAGAGCCTAAATCAAGATACCAAAATTATATAAACTTACCTCCTTCAACTGGACCAGCTTTGCCCCGACAAGATCCATCTCCAGTTTAAGCTGATTTACGGTCTTCTCGGATGATACAAGCTGACTGTTGACGTCGGCAAGATGTTTCTTGTTCGCACCCATTTCTTTGCATGAATCTTGTAACTGGGCAGAAGAAGTAATTAGTGAGTCACATACATCAAATCAACCAAAATAAAATGTGTAAATAGTCATGAATATATAAGATATACAATGTATAGTAAATTTACTGTTAACTTACTGAGTTTTCATATTAAATTCTGAGTTAAAGAGAAAAATCATGAGATTCTCTTTTTCATATTTGTTATTTCTATGCATTGAAAACATTCACTGAAATATATTGTGCTAAGAAACGTGTACGTTTGTACGTTTCTAAGAAAAACATATTTGAGTGAATACTAGTTAATATGATCTTACATGACAGGGTTTGACACTAACTTTTTTCCCCAAGTAGTCCGCAGGACTACCAACTTTCAAAATCAAGTAGTCCTGCACAGATTTTGGTAGTCCGGCTAGTTTTCAAAATATAATCCTCAGAATAAATGGATTTAAACTAAACAAAATATAAGTAACGAAGGAAACAGTAGACATAAATGAAAAACACTCCAAAAAGACAGATTAATTTCATAAGTCGCACATCTGCCTGTTGGCCTTACTTTGCACGGTCTCGAAGTCTTTTAAAGTCAGATAAAACCAGGATCTACATCTTCCTATCATTCCAAACAGCCTGTAACAACTTAAAATGCTCTCAGACACACCTTAGTCCTTACATGTTATTTTATGTTTTTCATCATTATACATGGATGAGCCATTTAATTGAAACACTGGTCATTTTCTTTTAGGTCATATACAGTAACCACTATTGTTTTGGGGCATCTGATTGGTTGAAAAAAGTATAGGGTCTATAAGGGCATATAGTCAGATTGTAAGATAGATTCTGATTGGAATAAATTTCCAAAATCATAACAAATCCCTATAAAACATCAGAATATTAAATTTTCACCATATAGAATAGGTTCATTTAGGATAATTTGATTGAAATTTGCAATTTTATCAATAAAATTGTACTGAGGGTATATCTACAAAAAGTAAAAAAATAAAAATAAAGTACAATTTATTTACTGCCATTCTAGGGTGACACCTTCAGTGAAGTATTAGAGGCTGAAAGCATTACATTATTTCCAATTTGCTGATCATTTTTGAGTGTATATAAGATAGTTCTTTAAGAAAAGTTGTCTTTTTTCAGTCAGTCTTATTTAGAAACGGATTGAAGGCCAAAAGGCTATAATGTAGGCCTTTGGGAAATGCAGGGTCGCGCATTGAACATTATGATTTACGGTTGTTGTAAAAAATGGGTAGCAGTCGTGAGCAAGCGCTGGGACTCGGCTTTGTAGATTTACATTCATACCGGAAACCAGTCATGTCTGTGAAAAGCGTTTTGCCACAAAAACATTGCGTTTTTGGATAGGAGATTTAACAAACTTCGTGAACAATTATAATGAAGTTGTTTTATTTGTTATGTTTTATTACTAAGTTGACAATTATGTCTATTTGTTTTTGTCAAAAGTAGGTAGTCCACGGGACTACTCAGCTTGGAGGTCTAGGTAGTCCGAGGCAAATTCTGGTGGTCTCGGACTACCGGACTACCGTTAGTGTCGAACCCTGCATGAGTGTCTGTGAATTATTGTCAGACTTAAATGACAAGTTGAATAAAATGATAGGATACGAGGCTCCAGATTATCCAAAAATGTATCCATCAAGTATTTACAGTCCCAAATGTAATAAATATTCTATTTATCCCACAACATCCCTACTACGTGAAAGTTTCACTTTAATGTTTCCAATTTCCCTTTTACACAGCGCCAATTTTTAAGAGGAATCATGACGTAGTTTGGTTGTTTCAATGACGTCAGATATGTTACGCAGCTGTAACACTTTTGCACTACAAATAATGCGACATCTTAAACTAAATATTGTTACTGAGTTTTATTAAAGATTTCAAATATTATAAATATTAAGGTCTGTCTGAACGTATCATACATATGATATACAATACCAATATTTAGGACTAAATGTTTTCCTGTATATCGAGGGCTTGGTGGAAAACTATTTTAACTATACTGAAAGGAAAAAGAAATGCGACAAGGGAATTTCTGCTAAATATTGTATGTACAATATCCTGCTGTTAATCGAATGGTACATGGCTACGTAAGATCTTTCCTTTCAGAAAAAAAGACTAAAACAACACTTATCACAGCAAGTAGTTTTCCTTCAAAGTTTCATTATTGACAGAGTATGCGTTTGGCGCAAACTTACAGGACTTAGGATGCAATATTTAACTCTTTACGTTAAATACAGTACTGAACTGGCTCAATTTTTCAAAGAGGAACTTCAACACTGATGAATTTCTTGTTACAACTTGCACTGTGATTAAAACACCTACAACATCACAGTTATGTCCTTTCACTAACTGCAACTTTTTTTTTACAAAACAGCTTGGTATTTCCTTGGAATATATATGGAATTAAGTGTACAGTATATACAATATATAGCGGAAATTCCCGTGTCACGTTTCTTTTTCCTTTCAGTATATATAAAGAATATGATACACTAGTTTTCCACTAAGCCATAAAAATTATGATAAACCCTTTATTACACTCCCAGAAGCCATCTTATGTGATAAAATGTGCATCATACATATCCAAATTGATTGTTCTTTTTAACAATTTCTGGTGTTTTTAAGGGATATTTTGTCCAGTTTTGGTCTAAAATTTCAATTCAAGTACCATATTTTAACATCCGGTTTTATCAACTGTGTAAATGTAACTAACCTGCTGCTTCAGGACTGTATTCTCCTTTTCCAAACCACCATGTCTGTCCTCCAGAGAAAGGAACTGAGACAACAAGTCATTCTTCTCTCTCTCCTGGGTCGCTACCCTCTGCTGAAGTTCTATCCTCTCTCCAGTCAAGGTCTGTAACTCCCCCTGAACTTCGCTCATTTCTGTCTTTTGTGAATCAAGTGTACTAAAACTCAGTTCCATGGAATCTAACTTCGCTCTGAGAACACAGTTTTCATCCCTCAGAGAAGTTTCGCTTAGGCATAGTTTGGAATGGTTATCTTTCAGTTCAATTAGTTCAGCATTCATGGCATCAATACTGTCTGTATTCTTCTCCTGTTCTTTATTCAACATTTCTTTCAAGTCCAATATTTCATCTTCCTGTCTGCGATCCTGTTCATTCATCGATCGCCTTAGGTCTTCTATTTGAATTACCAAATCAGTTTTTTCAGTTTCTAGAGATGTCATCTTTTTCTCCAATTCCCTCTTTTCTGTTTCAAGACTTGAATTCTCAAACTCTAAAGACTCCATCATGTCCTTAAAATTGTCCACATCAGCAACTGATTCCCTCAACTTGTTCTGCAACACCTTAATCTCTTCAGAACCGGAACTCGCTGATGAATCTTTTGCCTTTAGCTCATTTTCTAACATTCCCTTTTCAGTTTGTAATAGATTCAGTGAATCCTCCATTTCAGACAACTTCTCGTTCACATTGTTATTGCTTTCTTGTGCCTTTTTCAGGGACTCCATAAGCTCAGCAATTTTCTGAACAGATTCGTTCATCTGTTTCTGCAGTGTTGCCACTTCATCATCCTTTCCCGCACTGTCCATGCTGGTATATTCAATCATTTGCTCAAGTTCTTCCTTCTCGGTTTCAAGATTTCTCACCCTATTTTCGAGTTTGTCTACTTCAGACTGCAACTTCTGTATTTCATTTATTTGATCTTTCCTCTTCTTCTCACTAACATCTAACTCTTCTTGTGAAACTATTATCGACAACTTTACATTTTCTGCTTCCACTTCCATTTGTTTATATTTCTGTTTCCAGTTTTCAACTTCTTTATCAAGTACTTGAAAATTCTTCATTATTTCTTGTTTTTCCTGCAGTAAACACTTAATTTGTTCTTTTGCCTCTGTAAGATCTGCAGAGAGTACATCTGTTTCGTTACTTCTTTGAGAGCTTTCTATTTGGACATTGGATATGGCTTTTTCTAACTCAGCAGCTGTTACCTTCAAATCCTCTACTTCTTTTTTGGCTTGAGCATTTTCTTCTTTCAAAGCTTTCACCATCTCTGTATACTTATCAACTGAATCCTCCAACTCTTGAATTACACTTGTTTTGCTCTGACATTCAAATTCTGATTTATTACATGTAATGGTCAATGTTTCCACATCAACTTTTAGCTCATAGATATCTTTGTTCTTATGAATTATATCCTCTTCCATTTCACTTAGCTGAGATCTGGACTGCTCTAATTCATACCTTAATATACAGTTGTCTTCCTCTTTCAGTGCCTTTTCTCTAGCATAATCTCGTAAGTCTGATTTACATTCAGTGACAAGTTCTTCCAACTGAGCTAATTTTGAGTTTTTCTCATCCATCATTGTTTCCATATCTATATTTTTGCTTTTAACTAAATCCATCCTGTCCGCAACTGTTCTCTTTTCACTTTCCAATGATTTCATTTCTTTCTCCAATTTATTTCTTTCCTCCTCTAATGACGCAATATCTCTTTCTCGATTCTTAACTGTGTCTTCCAGTGTGAATAGCTTCTCCCTGTACTCCTTGTTTTCTTCAACTAACCTTTCTAACTGGTCTGACTGTTTGGAAGTGCTGTCTCGCAAATCTAATTTCAATCTTTCAACTTCAATATTTGCCTGCTGCAAACTAGATTCAAGTTCTTCTTTCTTTGTTGTTAAATTGTAAATTTGGTCTTGCAGTGATTTATAACTGTTATCAACCTGATCAAGCTGGTCTTGTAAATTCTGAGAAAACACCTGTGTTGATTGTAACTCGTGTTCGGTTTCACCAAGTTTCTGCATAAAATGGGCCTTTTCTGTTTTAAAACTTGTCAATTCAGTGCTAAGTTTGTCTATAGAAGCAACTAAGTCAGACTTTTCTTCTTCAATTAAATATAATCTTTCAGTCAAAGTCTGCTTCTCATTTTTCAACACTTCCAGGTCACTGGTTATTTCTTTCAAGGACGATTCAGCCAATTCAAGTTTATTTTTTAGTTCAGTTCTTTCTAGTTGTACTGTTTTGCATTCTTCTTGTGTATTTGACAAAGTGTCTTCCAATAATTCAATGTCTAATTCATTTGATTTGATTTTTTCTTGCAATTCCAATTTAAGATTACAATACTCTTGTCTAATGTTTATTAACACACTTTCATTATCAACAATTTTTTCCTGCAGTGCTTCTATTTTGCTTTGTGATTCTGAAAGTTTTTCTGTTTTAACAGTTAATTCGTTTTGAAGCTTTTCGATTTCCTCAGTTTTACCAAACATCATGTTCCGTAATTCTTTTACCTCTAGTCCTAACTGTGTCTTTATTTCAGTGACACTCACATCTTTATCATTCATGCTATCTTTTAAATTTTGTAGCTCTGAGTCTTTTTTAGCAACCACACATTTTAAGCTTTCCAACTCATTTGTCATTTCATTATTAGCAAATTTCTGTTCATTCACTTCTTTCTCAAACTGATTTGTAACTAAAAATCTTTCTTCTGTTATTTTTTCCAGTTCATCTTTCTTTTCTTCAATAATCTTCAATGTATGCTGTAATTTATTAGTTTCTTCCTTCAATGCCATAATCTCTGCCTCTTTCGCAGCAAGCAATACATTTAACTCTTCAATTTGATTTTCTGCCTTGGCCAGACACAGGTTAGCTTGAGTTGTGGTTTGATTTGACAAATCTTTTAAATCACTTAATTCAATATTAAGATTATCTATTTTATCCAATAATTCTTTTTCCTTGTCACCTTGAAGTGTAAGGCAGTGTTTCAATTCCTCTTCTTCTGTATTAGCTTTGTCAACTTGGGTGTCCAAATTGAGTTTATCAAGCAATAAAGCATCAATTCTTTTCTTCTGTTCAACAGTTTCTTTCTCCAATGACATTACTTTTTGTTGTAATGAGGTAATAGTTTCCTCTGCAGTATCCAACTTGAATCTTGTCTCATCTATTTCTTGCTGGAAGGACATATTTTCAATCTGCAAACTACCAATTTGTTCATTCAATTTACCATTCTTAGTTAAGATCAATTCATTTTCGTTCTCCAGATGAGAAATTCTTGCTAATGATACAGCATTTTCTTCTTTCATTTGTTCAAGTTCACTTTGGGCTTCTTTTAGTTGGTTCCTTTCTAATTCAAGCGCATTAGTCTGCTCTTCAAACCTCTTTTCTGAATCTTTTAGTTTGTGTTCAGCCTCTGTAATTGTGCTTGTCAGATTATTGTTTAAATTAGTCAGTACCTCTAGCTCTTCCTCAGTCTTAAAGCGATGGCTCTCTTGACTCTGTTGTAACTGACTGACCTCAGTCTGTGTATCTGACATCTTATTTTCAATCAAAAATAACTTGTCTTCAGTGCATGTTATCTGTTCCTGCAAACGCACCAACCTTTCCTGAAGTGAATTCACTTCTTCTTCTTTTCCATCTATTATGTTCTGTTTCTCTTCTATTATCCTGTTAAGATTTATCTTCTCCATATCCAGGGATGTAAGACGATCAGTAAGACTTGTCACACGGTGTTCAAGTGTGTTATTGTCTTTCTCCAGTCTATCAATTCTTTTTTCCATCTCTTGATCTTGTTCTTGCAGTTCTTCACAATCAGCTTGACTAACTTGTAACTGGCTTGCTTTTTTATGAAATTTCTCCTCAATGTCTGATTTTTCTTTTTGTAATTGGTCGATATGGTGGTTTAGATTTTCAATTTTTCCCTCGAATGCTTTAAGTTCTTCTTCATGTGTCTTCATCTCAGAATCATTTTTTAATTGGATTTCTCCATAATCTGTCTTTAATTGTGCTAGTTCCGCCTGAACATTCTTTAACTCAGTTTCAATCTCAGAAAGTGATTGTCTCTTTTTCTCTAGTTCATCCTCTTTGTGAGCTAATTCTGTTTCTAACTCTTTGTAGGCAACATCCTTCCCATGTATTAAATTGGACATTTCATCCAGCTGATGTGTAAGAGAAATTTTCACCTGTGCTGCATCTGTTGAATTTTCATCTAGTGCATTCTTCATTAAACAGTTTTCCTTCTGTAGCTTCATTATTTCATCTTGGTATTTATTCTTTTCTTTCTCCGTTTCTTCTAGTTTAAATCTCACCTCATCCACCTCTGACTGTATTTCAAGTAGTTTTCCCTCCAATTGATCCCGTAAAGCTGTCACCTCACTTGCTTGACTAAGAATACTCTCCGTCTCTGCCTTTGCCCTCTCCAGTTCTACTTTTAATTGACAGATACATTCTTCTTTTCCTTCTAATATGTTGCTCGTTTCTTCCTTTTCCAAACTGAACTGAGCCTTTAGAGAATCTCCTTCTGTTTGGTGTTTTTCTAATTCATCTTTAAGAGTCATGATATCACTGTTCATTTCTTCGATTTTAAATGACGATGACACGTTTGTGCTTTCAGATTCTTCTAAAGCAAATTTGACTTGCTGCACTTCAGATTCTCGACTGTGCATTTTTTCTACACAACTTGTCTTCTCTGCCTGGATAGTTTCCAAGGAAAGCTGGGCGGAACTCAATTTCTCATTACTATGAGACAGTTCTGTTTCAAAATCATCTATTGCCTTCTGTTTTCCCTCCAGCATATTTCTGGCTTCCTCCAACTCCTGATTTAATTTTGCCATAAGAATCGATTCTTTTACAGTCTGATCACTCAATTCATCTTTCAATGTTTGTATCTCTCCTTCCAAATCTCCTATTTTGGAAATGTGTTGCTCTTCCTGGCTGCTACTCTCTGACACAGTAAACTTCAACTCTTCGATCTCAGTTTTGTATTGGTGAATATTTGATTCCAATTCAACTTTAGATACCTCAAGCTGTGCTAATTTGGTTCCAGATTTTTCAACAGTTACTGAAATGTGATCGACTTCTTTTTTAAGAGACTCAATTTCTTCATTCTTTCCTTCTATTGCATTCCTAAGTTCCTCAATTTCTTGATTCAATTTTGCTTTACTGACAGACTCTTCAACATTTTGTTTGCTTAAAGCTTCTTTCAATGAATACATTTCTATTTCAAATTCCTCATTCTTTTCCTTTTGCTTTTCCTCTAAGCATCTGCTTTCTTCTAGTGTAAACCGAAGTACTTCATTCTCAGTTTTCAGGTTACTAAGCAATGATTCTGCAGACAGCTTCTCATCCTTTAGAGTTTCTGCATGTTTTTCACCCTTTTCAAGTTTTTCAGCCTTATGGTCTAGTTCACTTTTTAATTCAACAAGCTCCTGTTCTTTTCCTTCAACTATGTTTTTTGATTCGCGCAGCTCTATATTTAATTTTTCAACCTCTGCCACAAGAGAAATGTTCTCATTTTCTGTGTCTTGCAACTGTGTCATTGTGCCATTCATTTTTTCTTTCAAGTGGTTCATTTCTTCTTGCAGATTCCTCATCTCATGAATCTTTCCATCAGTGATATTTTTTTGTTCTTCTAAGTCATGATTAAGCTTTGCCCTTGTAACAGATTCTTCAATCGACTGATCACTGAGTTCATCCTTTAGAGATTGAACCTCTGTTTGAAGAATGGTGAGGTTTTCTGATTTCTCAGCAGCAGCATCTTCTGCCTTGCTAAGTTGAAATTCCAATTCCTCAACAGTTGTCTTCAAAGAAGTAATACTACTTTGGAGTTCAAGCTTTTGTGATTGAAGCAGCTCAACAGTTGCTATAGATTCATCATAGTTTGCTGAAATATGTGATAACTCCTTCCTAACTGAAATGATTTCCTCATCTTTCCCTTCAGCAATGTTTTTCAATTCTTCTATCTGTTGTTCTAGTTGTGTATTGGTTAAAGCTGATTCTAGTTCTAACTTACTAATGTTATCTTGCAGAGAATGGATCTTCATCTGTAACTCGCCAATGTTAGTCAGATGTGTACTGACTAGAGATTTTGAAACATCCAGAGCAAATGACAATTCATCAACTTTTCCAGTGAGCTCAAACACTTCCAATTCTAATTTGGATTTTTCACAGCTGATTTTTTCTTTAGCATTTTCAATCTCTTCAAGTGTATGTAATTTATGATTGATTTCAGATTTCAATTCATTAATTTCTGATTCTTTTCCTTCTATGCTGTTTTGAAGATCTTGCATGCCTTGGGTAAGTTTTGCATTTTTAACTGATTCTTCTATTGATTGGTCACTTATCTCATCTTTTAGGGTTTGAATTTCAAGCTGAAGCTCTGATATGACAGTTTGACTTTTTACCTCAGAAGACTTTAATTCTGCTATTGTGAATTGAAGCTCATCTATTTGCTTCTGAAGGCTTAGATTACTCGCTTCCATTTCTTCTTTTTCTACCACAGTTTTATCCAAAGCATTGCTTCTCTTTTCCAGATCTTTTTCTTTTTGCTCAATTTTATTTTTCAATGTCTCTAATTCAGATTCCTTTCCATCAACAATGTTTTGCTGCTCTTTCACCTCCTGTGTAAGTTTTGCTGTATTCACAGATTCTTCCATCGCTTGGTCACTCAGGTTATCCTTCAATGTTTGAATTTCATTCTGAAGTTCTCCTATAACTGCTTGGCTCTTTTCCTCTGCAGATTTTAATTCACTAATAGCAAAGTGTAGTTCATCTATCTGTTTTTCTAGTCCAAGTTTATTCAACAGAGCCTCTTCTTTTTCTGCAGTGACTTGTTCAAGAGCACACTGTTTCTTGCTAAGTTCTTCCGCTGAATGACTAACTTCACTTGTTAATTTACCAATTTCAGAATCTTTCCCATCAACCACATTTTTCAGTTCTTTGACCTCCTGAGTCAGTTTTGCAGTATTCACAGATTCTTCCATTGCTCGGTCACTCAAGTCATCCTTCAATGTCTGGATTTCATTCTGAAGTTCTCCTATAACTGCTTGGCTCTTTTCCTCTGCAGATTTTGATTCACTAATAGCGAAGTGTAGTTCTTCTATCTGTTTTTCTAGTCCAAGTTTATTCAACAGAGCCTCTTCTTTTTCTGCAGTGACTTGTTCAAGAGCACAATGTTTCTTGTTAAGTTCTTCTGCTGAATGACTTACTTCACTTGATAATTTACCAATTTCAGAATCTTTCCCATCGACCATATTTTTCAGTTCTTTGACCTCCTGAGTCAGTTTTGCAGTATTCACAGATTCTTCCATTGCTCGGTCACTCAAGTCATCCTTCAATGTCTGGATTTCATTCTGAAGTTCTCCTATAACTGCTTGGCTCTTTTCCTCTTCAGATTTTGATTCACTAATAGCGAAGTGTAGTTCTTCTATCTGTTTTTCTAGTCCAAGTTTATTCAACAGAGCCTCTTCTTTTTCTGCAGTGACCTGTTCAAGAGCACAATGTTTCTTGTTAAGTTCTTCTGCTGAATGACTTACTTCACTTGATAATTTACCAATTTCAGAATCTTTCCCATCAACCATATTTTTCAGTTCTTTGACCTCCTGAGTCAGTTTTGCAGTATTCACAGATTCTTCCATTGCTCGGTCACTCAAGTCATCCTTCAATGTCTGGATTTCATTCTGAAGATCTCCTATAACTGCTTGGCTATTTTCCTCTGCAGATTTTGATTCACTAATAGCGAAGTGTAGTTCTTCTATCTGTTTTTCTAGTCCAAGTTTATTCAACAGAACCTCTTCTTTTTCTGCAGTGACTTGTTCAAGAGCACAATGTTTCTTGTTAAGTTCTTCTGCTGAATGACTTACTTCACTTGATAATTTACCAATTTCAGAATCTTTCCCATCGACCATATTTTTCAGTTCTTTGACCTCCTGAGTCAGTTTTGCAGTATTCACAGATTCTTCCATTGCTCGGTCACTCAAGTCATCCTTCAATGTCTGGATTTCATTCTGAAGTTCTCCTATAACTGCTTGGCTCTTTTCCTCTGCAGATTTTGATTCACTAATAGCGAAGTGTAGTTCTTCTATCTGTTTTTCTAGTCCAAGTTTATTCAACAGAGCCTCTTCTTTTTCTGCAGTGACTTGTTCAAGAGCACAATGTTTCTTGTTAAGTTCTTCTGCTGAATGACTTACTTCACTTGATAATTTACCAATTTCAGAATCTTTCCCATCGACCATATTTTTCAGTTCTTTGACCTCCTGAGTCAGATTTGCAGTATTCACAGATTCTTCCATTGCTAGGTCACTCAAGTCATCCTTCAATGTCTGGATTTCATTCTGAAGTTCTCCTATAACTGCTTGGCTATTTTCCTCTGCAAATTTTGATTCACTGATAGCAAAGTGTAGTTCTTCTATCTGTTTTTCTAGTCCAAGTTTATTCAACAGAGCCTCTTCTTTTTCTGCAGTGACCTGTTCAAGAGCACAATGTTTCTTGTTAAGTTCTTCTGCTGAATGACTTACTTCACTTGATAATTTACCAATTTCAGAATCTTTTCCATCAACAATGTTTTGCAGTTCTTCGACCTCCTTAGTCAGTTTTGCGGTATTCACAGATTCTTCCATCGCTTGGTCACTCAAGTCATCCTTCAATGCCTGAATTTCATTTTGAAGTTCTCCTATAACTGCTTGGCTCTTTTCCTCTTTACATTTTGATTCACTAATAGCAAAGCGTATTTCATCAACCTCTTTTTCTAGCCTCTTAACGTTTGATTCTGATTCTTCCTTTTCTAAAGTAATTTGATCCAGAGCACATTGTTTCTTAGTTAGTTCTTCAACTGCATGACTAACTTCCATTTTCAAATGCTCAATTTCAGAAATTCTACTTTCAACAATAGTGTTCAGTTCTTTAATCTCTTGGCCAAGTTTCGCTTTATTTACAGATTCATCCATTTCTTGGTCACTTAAAGTATCTTTCAATGACCTAACTTCATTTTGTAAATCTGCAATAGTATTTTGTGCTGTCTCATTTTCTTGTTTTAATTCTTCTGTTAAAAACTGTAGTTCGTGGAGCTGTTTTGCAAGAGAATGGGCAGAAAGCTGACTCTCTTCCTTTTCAGCAGAGACTTTCTCTAGTGCAACTATTTTTGCATTTAGATTTTCGGATATATGACTGACTTCTAATTTGAGTTGCTCGAACTCAGATTCCTTTCCATCAAGAATGTTCTGCAGTTCCTTAACTTCCTGGCTCAACTTGGATGTGTTTTCTGACTCTTCTCGTGTTTTGTTGCTCAATTTGTCTTTAAGGTCTTGAATTTCATTTGTAAGATCACCAATAATTGATTGGCTTTTTTCGTCAGTAGTCTGAAGTTCTTGAACTGTAAATTTCAGTTCCTCAACTTCTTTTTCCATATTTGATATACTGGATTCAAGTTCTAATTTTTTAGCCTGCACAGACTCAACTGTCTCCTGTAAAGTTTCAATCAATGCAGATTTATCACTGACTTCCCTTACCAAACACTTCATATCTGAATCAAATCTATCACTGACACTTTTCAACTCTTCGACCTCTTGTTCCAGTTTTGCCTTTATCTGTGCATGTTCGACACCACTGGAACTGATATCGTCCTTCAACAGTTTAATTTCATTATTCAATTGTTGGGTTATCTCAGTCAGTTTTCCTTCTCTCAATGTGCTCTGATCTATAGAAAATCTGCATTCTTCCAGTTCACTCTCTAGTTTTTTTATTGTGGATTCTAAATCTTCATTACAGCCAGCAGCCTCTTCATACTTTTTCTGAATTTCTTCAACATTATTATTTGAGCGTTCTAGTTCGTTCTTTAAAAAGTTCATTTCTTCTGATTTGCTTTCACAAACATTCGTCAGTTGGTCAACCTGTTGGTGAAGCTCTGCACTAAGTTCTGTTAAGATTTTCTCTTTCTCATTCAGATTATCCTTTAATTTTTTTACTTCGGCATTCAACTCATTGATATTGCCAAGTTGTGTTTCCTTTAGTGTCTCAGACTCAGACATGGAAAACTTTAACTCCTCCACATTTGACTCCAACGTTCTGACTGCAGTTTCCAGCTCAACTTTAGCAGACTCAGTCTTTTCCACAGATGTATGTGCAACTTCTAATTTTCCCAATGAATGTGACAATTGCACATTTAATTCCCCTATGGACCTTTCCTTTTCCTCAACTTCATTTTTCAAAGAATCAATTTCATGTGAAAGTTTTGATTTAATTTCAGCTTCGCTAACTTCTTTCTGAGACAGCTCATCCTTTAAACATTGAACAGCATGCGTTAGTTCTGTTCTTGCATCTTGGTCCTTAACACTTTGGGATTTACTGGTTTCAACTATTTCCTTAAACTCTTCTATGCTGGAAATGAATTTCTGATTTTCAATTATGAGTTTGTCTTTCTCCATCATCACATTGTTTAACCTATCGCCTACCTCACTGTTTTCCTTTTCACTGATTCTTAACTTTTCTTGCAATGATTGTGCTTTTGTTTCAGTTGTTTCTAAACAGAACTTGGTCTCATCCAGTGTCTTTTCTGTGCTCATTTTTGAACTTACTAAGTCGCTTAGTTCTCCTTTGATTTTATTTATATCTGACACTAGTTTCTCATTTTCCTTTTCTTTACATTCAATTACTTTATCAACTTCAGCCTTTGCCAATTGTAGCTTTTCTAAATCATTCTTGCATTCCTTAAAATCTGCATCATTTCTTTCTAAATTAAGACTTAAATCACGTTTTTCTTGCATAACTGTTTCCAATTTTTCGGATAAGGTATCCCTGCTTTCTTCTGCCCTTTTTAAATCATGCATGAGTGTGTTCTTTTCTTCCTCCAAATGCATTTTTGTTGCCTCTGAATCACTCTTCAACTGTCTCACCAACTCAACGGACGATTTGAGCTCACCTCGAACATTATCTAATTGTTTTTGAGCATCATTTACTTTTTCGCCAGTATGAGATACTTCAGAATGCAGCTGAGTAATCTCCTTTTCTTTCCCAGTCAGCATATTTTTCAATTCTTCTATCTCTTGTTTGAAAGAACCATTCATTCTCACCAACTTTTCCAATTCTGTTTTGATCTGAGTCAATGTGGACACTAGGACATCCTTTGTCTTCTCTAATCCAATTAACTTCTTTTCAAGAGAGTCTTTCTCTCCCTGAATGTTCTTCAACTCTGCCTTGCAATCATGCAACTCACGATCTTTCTTATCCATACTGGATTCAACATTTTTCTTAAGATCTTTCACATTTTCAAGCTCATTCAAAGTTGATTTAGTTCTTTGTTCTAATTTATCTTTTGTTTCGGTAAGTTCTCTTATTTTTTTCTCAGTATCTTTTTGCATTTTATCTGAACAGTCTTTTTGCTGACTAATGGTTGCCTCTTTGTTTTTCAGATCTGTCTTCATTGCTTCACTTGATGTTTGTGCATTTGTTAACGAATCTCGAAGAAATTTCACATCCTTATGCAGTTTACTGTTTTCCTGCACTTTTTCAGTTGAGAGATTTTTTAACTCACCAATTTCTTGTTCAAGTTTACACTTGGATTGTGACTCTTGTGCTGCCTTTCGATTACTGGCTTCTTTCAAATTTTGTACCTCTACAGTGATTGCCTTCAGCATATTTGCCAGCTTATCCTCTGTTGACTTCGAATCGGTTTGGATTTTATCTACTTCTTTCTCCTTTTTCTCTAGCAAATCCTTTAGACGTTTTATCTCATCCTCTGATTTTTTCTCCAGTAATTTCATATTCTCTTTCTCTACTTTAAGCTGCTCAGTAACATGCTTATGCTCAGATGCCTTCACTGAACTTTGGTCTTTCAACTGAGAATTCATGTGACTGTTTTCTGCCTGTAAAGCTAGCATTTTGTTTTCTAAGTCTGTAGCCTTCTGTCTAAGGCCTGTACACTCAGTCCTAAGGGCGGCACAATCTTTAGTCTGGTGTTGGTTCATCTGTTTGAGTTTCTCGTGATCTGCATGTAGCTTCTCATACTTGTCACCCTGACCCATCTGATCAAACTCAAATTTATCAATGGTCACCTGTAGTTGAGATATCTGAAAGGACATAATGAGTGTTTAACACAAAACTATTGTAACTCACTTTTAGAAATTTTACAGGAGAAGCAAAAAACATCTTATTTTCATAATAAATGCATTTAAGAACTTTATTCTCTGGCATGTAATAAAGAAATGGTATTCATTTATGATTTGAGAAGAAAAGAAATAATTCATGTGATTCTGTATGAGACATTTAAGAAATATTGACTTATAATAGTTTCGCGCTAAAAGTTTGAAGATGTAGATGAAATTTTTCAGAGCGTTTCTATTGTAACTAGCATTTTTTATTGAGTTATTTTTTCAGATTTTTTTTTTAAAAACTACATACATCTATGAAAACTATTGGATAGTATAGTTTTAGGCAGTAAGTTTGTATGTTAAGGCTCATTTTGGACAAACCTAAAAATGGTATGCAACCAAAATCCCTTAAGTTCTTGTTATCTTTATTTTAAGTTTAGTTTCACATTTGATTGAAGTATACAGCAGTTATATCATTATCTTCCTTTTACATAATTATTATTAAATATTTTCCCTCTTCATTAAGTTAAATAAGAGCTAATTTGACATTATACATTTTTTTATGCGAATCTATTGTAAGTCAATATCATTTTAAAGGGACACACGGCAATCTTGAAGTATTTGAAATGGGTGTCTCGATTTATATATCCAGTATCATTTTTACTTTTACCCTGGTTACATTTAAATAAATATTTTTTTAAGTATTCACTATTTCCTCTTATTATACTATAAGTTTTAATATATTATTGGTGCAATAATATCAAAAATTAATAATATTCAGAAACGGATGGCTTAAAGGCTGTAGTTTTCCATGCACAGCTTTTTTGGGCGACTTCTATTCTAAAACTATTTGATGGATTTTCCTACAAATTTACAGTAATGTTGCTTTTGATGTCTAGTTGTATTTTTTGTCTTTTTTTTTAATTATTCTTTTTTAATTTTTTTTTTAATTTTTTTAATTTTTTTTTTATATTGGCTTTATTTAAATAAAAGCCTATTATTAGATACACAAAATAGGAAAAATATAGCATTTTGTAAAAACTCCAAAAAAAATAAAAAATTTAAGCATAATGATACGGTTCCAAAAACCAATATTAAATCTCAATCTGCATGGCGACCTATAAATTTAATTGCATATATTGTCTAAATATATGTTCAAATAAGTGCCTAGGAAGTTTGAACAAATTCTGTTATTAGGAACATAACAAAAAAGGAAAATATACCATTTCTATATACATTTAATATCATACAAAACATGGCCATGTAGCATAGGGGTAGGGTTTCAAAAAAATTCTAAACAAGCATGGGGACCTATCATTTTTATTGCACAATCATGTTGTTTTTATATATGTTAAACTATGTGCTTAAAAAGTTTAAACAAATTCTATTATTGGGAACATACAAAAACAAGAGCTGTCGGAGAACAGCGCAGCTCGACTATTCGATTTTTCGGAGAATAATAAATTTATAGCTAGTATATACCATCAGAAAACAAGGCTACAACAATGTGGGGTGGGGTTGGGAGCACAACATAACTATGTGTAAGAACTGAATAACCAGAGCAATACATTGTGAAGGGATGTTTACAATTATACACAGAATTTGAACTTAAATAAGAAACAGAAAGTGTTATAAAACGTTGGTCCAGGAATAAAACATAAAGACAGAACACAAATCAGGGCCGTCGATCTGGCGATTTTGAATCCGGTAACCGGACGCATTCCCCATCCAAAAAGTGTTTTTCCCCCTATTTCAGACTCAAAATTTCCCCCTGAAAAGAAACAAAACAAGAGGTCAATGACCTTGAAGCTCTACTGATTGATTTTGATTTCAGGAAGTAGTCGCTACAAACTTGTTTTTTGAAAAATTATTTTTAGCCGTGGCGGCCATCTTGAATTTCCGGCCGACCTGAAATTTTGCTAGGATCAATTAGACATCAAGAGCAACATTCCTGTGAAGTTTCATGAAAATCTGTCAAGTAGTTTCAGAGGAGTAGTCGCTACAAGTTTTTACTATATAACTCTATGTAAACAAAGATGGCCGCGGCAGCCATGTTTAACGTCGAATCAAAACGATTTCGACAAGGACCAACATCATGTCATGCTGATCATTTTAGAAAAAGTCCCATATCAATATCACTTAGAGTTTTCAAGAAGTAGTCGCTACAAACTTGTTTTTTAAAAATCTATTTTTAGATTTGGCGGCCATCTTGGATTTCACATCAACATGAATTTTTGCTAGGATCAACTAGACTTCATGGGCAACATTTCTGGAAAGTTTAATGAATATCCATTCCGTAGTTTCAGAGGAGTAGTCGCTACAAAAAAAGTTTTCGGGCGACGGACGCCGCACGGCATAAGCTCTGCTGATCTCTGATCAGTCGAGCTAAAAAATAATAAAAAAAATAATTCTGGTATGTAAAATATTGAGTACAAACTGTAACAAATACAAATAAAACATGTAGACTATTTAAAACAATGATTATAATTAAAATTATGGCCACAAAATAATTCCCCCTTTCCTGTAAAAGCACGCTAAAATTCCCCCACCCAAGAGTATGGGTCGCAGTCCCCAGATCAACGGCCCGGCAAATAAAAGACCACAACTGATTACTTTTCCTTGTACGGCTCCATTTTGTTTTGCCCTATGGACCAAATGGCCCACTAACATTTTATACTGGGATGAACACTGACGGTATCATGTTCAGGTAGAGAAATTCTAACCGTCTGTATACAGTCTAATCGGAACCAAGTTAGTAGGTTTTAAGTCATGCTCCGGACAAGAATTATAAGTATAAAATTCCAAAGGGCAATAACTCTTTAATTTGAATGAAAATAGATTTATGGTTCTTTTACACTGCACATCCTCGCATTGCCCGAGCTATCATTATGTAAAGTTTCAATTCAGTGCAATTAGTAGTTTTCAAGTTATGCTCCGGACAAGAATTATTTGTATAAAATTACAAAGGGTATTATTAAAATAAATCTAATCTGTCAGAATGAACAGTTTCTGTTGTCTGCATAAATTCCTCCTATTGCCCTCTATCAGTGTGTGAAGTTTCATACCAGTCCCGTAAGTAGACTAGTTTTCCAGTTATGTTCCGGAAAAGAATTAAACTCACGGCGTCCCGTTAGTTTTCCTCTTAATTTGCATTTGTTCAATCATTAATATTAATTGTTAGAATAGTTCAAAGCAAATTATTTTTGCATATTACTAACTTTTTATAATATTGCACCAGTAATATATTTAAATATTTGGTAAAATAGGGAAAGAAAGTTGAAATTTCAATTTTTTATTTAATTATATGCAAGCAGTTTTAAAGTCAAAATGACGCAGGATAAGTAAATTGAGGAGCAAATTTAAATGTTTGAATAAAACTCAAGATTGCCATGTGTCCCTTTAAGAAAGGTCCTGTCCTTTACGGTGCTTGCTAACTTTTGCCATGAACACCTTTAGGGTAGGGGCAAATAATTTAAGGTCAATCGGGAAAACGGAAACGCATGTATTTTTTTCTTTGGTCTTATCATCAGTCAGAGCTCTAACCTTAAACAGTTACAAGTTGTATAACTGCTGGAAGTTATTAAAATGCCAAATTATTATCTTTCTTTGGTTTAGAGTAGCAGATACTTTTCCCTAAGAACCATTTGTAACCTAAATCAGTTACCAAGATCATTTGCTAATAAATCGAAATAGTTGCCAAATGTGCAATGTTTATTTATGTCTGAATACTTATTATTAAGGATAAATACATCTTCATCAAGATCCAATTAGCAGTTGTTCACTAATTATCATGTTGGAGCCTACAAGATGATTTTTAATGAATTTTGATGCATAACAGTAGGTTACTTGAGATGCCTTAAGCATTGGATTTTCATCCATGCTCATAGAATTTTATTGCACGGTTGTAAAGTTGAATAATCACCCTACCTGGAGAAAATTATATATATATAGGGAAAATTCCTGCACAGAAGATAGAATGCATCTAAACTTGAATGATTTTGTGGTAGTAACTGATTCCGGTTACTATCCCAGTTTTAGTGGTTTTTTTAAATAACAGTCACAGGTTATGAAAAACGTAACTGTTTAAGGTTAGAGCTCTGACTGATCATTGCACACAAAATCATAGCCCGTGATAAATTCGGCAACAACGGTCCTACCTTACTGTTTTCCTGCTCTAACTGTTTCTTCATGTGTGCTACCTGACCATTGAGCGCGCTGATGTGACTATCCTTTGTGTGCATCTCTGCTGCAAGCTTCTGTCGCTTCTGCTCAACATCCTGACAAGCCTCAGAGAAACTCTGAGACTCACGCTTCAGTGCTGCCACCTGAGATTTCTCGTCCTCCACGCGACGTTTCTCCTTCTGTACAACCTGGTACACGATACATAAATAAATAAAATTATTAATAAGATCATAACAGTTCAGAATGAAAATATACGACTACCCACCAGTCCTCAGGACTTTTTCCTTCTATAACAGGGGTCGACATTTGGCCTCTTCAATATTCAGTTGTCATTTTTTTTCCACAATGGTGAACAGCATTTTTCCCCCACCTTTTGGGAATGGTATCAGTATTATCGCAGGGTTCTCCCCAGCGTCTTTAAGCACTGCAGTGCCGCTGTGCTTGAAATTTAAAATCTCTATTAGCGCTGTCCTTTAAAATTAGCGCGGTCTTTTAAATATCAAGCACCGTGCTTATATTTTGCTAACCTGTATTTGAAATAACCCTTACAGAGCCCCTCTATCGGTGTCACTCGCCAGATTGTGTGAAATACACCTCCCCAAATAACAAGTTTCTCGCTTCAGGGGTAGTGGAAAATCAAGTCGGCGACCTCCCAATCATCATTTTGCCGAATATCTAGGTCATATGCGTGGCCCTGGGATGTTTTGCGAGAAGAATGCAAACTTTTTTAATACACTCAAAGCACTCATTTATTAATGCGATTCGATGAGGTATTCAGTGTATTTCATTGTTAAAGTATGAAATTAAACTTATATGGATGTGCATCTTTCCCCCAAAAGCATTAAAAAACTTAGCGATATGCTTCTTTTCCCCAAACAATCGTAAATCATAACAATGAGCGGCCCTGGATTGTTTTGAGAGAAAATGCAAACTGTTTTAATACACTTGAATAACTTGTTTATTAATGCGATTGGATGAGGTATTCAGTGTTTTTCATGGATAATGAAATTAAACATATATGGATGTGTATCTTTCCCAAAAAGTGTTACAAAACTTAGCGATATGCTTCTTTATCATATCTCACTGGTTTTTGCGATTCCAAAAAAGGACAAGATATTTAGTTCTGAATGTTTAATTGATATACATGTACAGGCCTTACATTACTGCATAAATGTTCAAAAATACACTAAGTGGACTTAAATGTTGGGCAAGGCAATTGCCTTTTGAAAATACTCTTGCTCAGAGGCTGAAAACATTTTTGAACCAGTCAAGGCATTAGTTTTACAACTAAAACCATCTCAGGGTAGATGGTGTATCTTAGAATTATATATAAAAAAAAGGAAGGGTGGGGAGTAGACCCCTCCTGACAACCCCACAAAGCGCACTGTCTGTGCCAGTGCCTGAAAAAAAGAATCGTTAACATTTTTCTCAGTTTGACTTCGACCTTGGCCCATGGTCAAACTCACAGGTGAGAGGGTGTTCACTAGTGATGAAACAATAATCGAGTAGAATCGAATAATCGTCGTTTTATGTGCAAAGTCAGCGACAATCGATAGTGAACTGATGGAATCGATTGTCGCTACAGTATGTACTTTTTGCTCTTTAATGCTCTTTCTGTTGGATTGAATCGTTTCCGGGCAAGGGACGCTACTCCCGCAAAATGGCCGAGTCAAACTTAAATATAACAAGAGTTGCGCGCAACATGGTGTCTCGCCTGAAATGTCATGTCTATCATACATGTTTCAAGCAATCTTCATCTGGACAAAATCGAGGGTTTATAGCATGACCAATGACTCTGACTTTCATTTCGGCAGAGTTAAACAGCCTTTTAAAGCTCATATCAGAAGTAATATGGTAAACAATCATGAATGTTTGCCAATCAAGGAATATCTTAATATATATTCTAGTCGCTAATTGTGCAATATTTAAGACGTATGCAAATAAATGTAAAGTTGCACACTTGTGGGTGAAGTACGTCATTTTATGTCAAATTTTAACAGTTGACGAAAACGCATACGGAAACATGTGATTTAAAATAGTGTTTGTAAAAAATATTATTTAAACTTAGAAGGCTAAATAGTGTTTAGTTGAAAGAGGTTCAGTATTGATTTAACTATTGGTGCTGAATAAATCTATAACACTTATAGTAACTGTTCAAAGTTTGTTGGCTTGTTTATAATGAATAGCACTGGTTCACTGGAGTTTTGTAATGCAATATAATAGTGACACTACAAATGTTAAACAAAAGGTCAATGACCTTGAAGCTCTACTGATAGGTTTTGATAGCTAGATCAGCATTCCTGTGAAATTTTATGAAAATCTGTCAAGTAGTTTCAGAGGAGTAGTCGCTACAAGTTTTTACCACATAACTCTATGTAAACAAAGATGGCCGCTGGCAGCCATGTTTAATGTCGAATCAAAATAATTTTCAACAAAGACCAACATTATGTCATGCTAATCATGTTAGAAAAAGTCCCATATATCATATCAAACATAGTTTTCAAGAAGTAGTTGCTAAAAAATTGTTTCTTAAAAATCTATTTTTAGCCATGGTGGCCATCTTAATATCCGTCCGAACTGAAATCAAGACCTGCTAGGATCAACCAGACATCAAGAGCAACATTTCTGTTAAAGTTTCATGAAAATCCTTCAAGTAGTCTCAGAGTAGTAGTCACCACAAGTTTTTCCTATATAACTCTATGTTAACAAAGATGGCCACTGGTGGCCATGTTTGACATCTAAATCAAAACAAATTTTGGTTAGGACCAACTACATGCCGTGGCAGTCATTTTGGTAAAGGTTTCAAATCAATATGACTTATGTTTCTTAAGTAGTCACCACAAAATCGCATTTTTAAAATCTATCTTTAGCCGTCGCGACCATCTTGAATTTCATACCGACCTGAATTTTGCTAGGAAGGATCAACAAGACATCAAGAGCAACCTTCCTGTGAAGTGTCATGAAAATAGGAGTAGTCGCCACAAGTTTTTCCTATATAACTCTCATGTAAATAGAGAATCTTACAGGAGTGCTCATTCATTATTGAATTTATTAAACGAGTTGTCAAAATGATATAATGCGAGGCTCTTTGCTGACGAGTTTAATAAATTCATTAATGAATGAGAACGAATGTTAGATTCTATTTATCACATAGCTTATAACGTCACATTACGTCAGAAAATTTACATTAACGTGACGTCCATGACGTCATTAACTTTATGTTATACCACTAATGGAATATCGAAAATACTGAATGGTGTTATAACACTCACACACCGCATGTTATGTGATAAACAAAGAAGGCCACTGGCAGCCATATTTGACAAGGAATCGAAATGAATCTTGGTAAGGACCAAGTACATGACACACCAGTAATTTTGGTAAAGGTTCCAATTCAATATCACTTAAGTTACGGTTTTTGAGAAGTAGTCGACACAACGTCGCATTTTTAATTGATCACTGATTGGTCAAACTATTTTGATGATGTCATGTGAAATTTATGAATAACTTAAATTTCAATAAAGATCCGAGTTATGGTTATTGTGCATTGCACACCCTCTCATTGCCCTCTACAGTGCCCCAGATAACTTTTGGACCTATTGGGTATTTCACTCATGAAATTAAAATTAACTGATGAATTTCAAATTTTCTAAAATAATAGGGTGATTTGGGGATCAAATGTAAAACAAGCAAGGCTTTATTTTATTGACTTGTTATTCATGGCAGTGGTTTGTCAATGATTAATCATTATTAATGATTAATTTCCAACTTCCAACCACGGGAATGATTTTTTCCACAATTCGTAGGTTTTATGTCACCTTGTTACTGTCATGGTTTTTTCCGCAACGAGGGATTTTCCATGGCTTCAACGGATTGAAATAATATGTCAGAAAGGATGCCCTTTACTATCGCCGTCTGTGAAGGGTCATTTTTGGCTTGAAAAAAGTTAAGGATAGTGGGATTATTTCTTAACGATAACTCGCTTGTTGGTTTACGTCCCCGTTTCGACATTTAATCGTCTGCACAAAGCAAACGCTTTCAAAAGTAAACAAGAAAGCGCCCAGACGACTACACAATAGTATAGACTGGTACAGAGTACATAATCAACTATATAGCGTTCTCTTTTACTGCTCCACTTTATCGATAATTATGTAACTTCCCAGTCAAGACAAACACCGGAAGTAAAATCTGCTTTTTGTAAATATTGGAATACGCACGAAAACATCAATCATTTGAACACTTTGTCGATACGATACGCTCGAAAATGAAAATGTTTGAGTGATAAGGAAATTTCTTGCATATCTGGTACGCATGTCCGGGAAATTAATTGGGTATTTGGCAATTTTAATCGAGTCAAATACGCAGATACGCTGCTTATCTGGGGCACTGCTCTAGCATTGTGTGAAGTTTCATTCCAGTCCCTATAGTCGTTTTCAAGTTATGCTCTGGTTAAAGAATCTGGACGGACGGAAGAACAGACAAAGCGGCAAAAATATATACTTACTCACACCCCTTCAAAAAACTTTGGAGAGCATAAATTTGTATACTCCATTATAAAGCTTTTGTAAAACTAGATGTGTGTTCCGCGGAACTAAGTTGACTAAGTTTTTTCGTGAAGAAAACAAGAGGTCAATGACCTTGAAGCTCTACTGATAGGTTTTGATAGCTAGATCAGCATTCCTGTGAAGTTTCATGAAAATTCAGAGGAGTAGTCGCTATAAGTTTTTACTATATAACTCTATTCAAACAAAGATGGTCGCCGGCAGCCACGTTTAATGTCGAACAAAATAATTTTCAACAAGGACCAATATCATGTCATGCTGATCATTTTAGAAAAAGTCGCATATCCATATCACTTATAGTTTTCAAGAAGTAACTAAAATTTGTTTTTTAAAAATCTATTTTTAGCCATGGTGGCCATCTTGAATTTCTGTCCGACCTGAAATTTTGCTAGCATCAACTAGACATCAGGAGCAACATTTCTGTTAAGTTTCATGAAATTCCATCGGGTAGTTTCAGAGTAGTCGCCACAAGTTTTTCCTATATAACTCTGTGTAAACAAAGATGGCCACTGGCGGCCAATCAAGATGGACTTTGGTTAGGATCAACTACATGTCGTGCCAGTCATTTCGGTTAAGGTTCCAGATCAATATCACTTACGTTTTTTGAGAAGTAGTCGCCACAAAATCGCATTTTAAAAACTACTTTTGAATTTTTGCTAGAATCAACTAGACATCAAGAGCAACATTCCTGTGAAGTTTCATGAAAATTCGTAAAGTAGTTTCAGAGGAATAGTTGCCACATATAAAATTACGGATAGACAGATGTATGACGCCAGTCAAGCTAAATTGAGTTTTTAACCCATATAATGACCTTCAGTGTGACCATGACCTTTATATTTTAGTATGGCCATGTCGATTTTGTCATGATAAGTATATATTGAACGTTTGATGCAGAAAAATCAAGAAATGATAAAGTTACAGTCAACATTGAGTTTTCGTGAAGAAAAAAATGAGTATTAAACCGATATAATGACCTTCAGTGTGACATTGACCTTTATATTTTAGTATGGTCATGTCGATGTTGTCATGATGAGGATACATGTATATTGAAAGATTGATAGAAAATATCAAGAAATGAGAATGTTATAGCCAATGTTAAGTTATCGTGAAGAAAAAAGTGAGTATTTAACCCATATTATGACCTTCAGTGTGAACTTGACCTTTATATTTTATTATGGTCATGTCGATGTTGTCATGATGAGTATATATTGAAAGTTTGATGAAGAAATATCAAGAAATGAGAAAGTTATAGCCAACGTTAAGTTTTCGTAAAGGACTGACTGGCGGACGGACGACAAAGTGATCCCTATCTATAGCATTTTTCTTCGAAAATGTGACACAAAAATGACATTGAACACAAATTTTGACCTTTTATATGTATTGGTACGGTCACGTGGCTATTGTTACAAAGATATTAAAAGTCTGAAGAAGAAATGCAGAAGTTATACATAATGTTAAGTTTTTATGATGCAAGATGTATGACAACACACAAAGTGATCCTTATGTATCTATGTTTTGTTGTTACACATCCTGCAAGTCTTTTTGTTTTTAGCAATCTAAAACAAATCACATACCCGGTATATATTATTTGGGCAGAATATATATGTACCTGTTCCATGCTGTCCAGCTTGAACTGTTTCATTTCCGACTCTTTTCTCAGTCGTTCCATCTGGGCCTCTATCTGCCCCACCTTCTGTAAGGCCCTCTGCGACAGTTCCGCCTTCCATTCTTCTGCCGCCCAACTCATCTTGAAGACTGTGCCTACTTCACAACTTTAAAAGTAACCTATTGAATACAAATCAATATTAATAATTTTTACTGTCATAGTTCCGTTTAAAAGTAGAAATTATGGCATGTACTTATTTTATAAAATTTTGAGTCAAAGTTTTGATAAAGATATATATATATATAATACATTTTATCAATTCAGTATTTAATAAGAACCTTCAAGCTGTCAAATCTTTACTTTTTAGTTCTGCTGAATAAAAAAACGTAATCACTTATTTCCTTAAATGCAGTTTTAGGTAGGATCGCGTACGGACACCTGTACACACTTTTCGGAGGAGGTTTTTGAAGGTATCACGCAATGCCTGCATAAACAACCACCGTATTCCAAAAGAACAAACCTTAAATACCACAACTGCATGCAGAAAACTCACCAAACTGAGGAAAGACATGCTGATATAGCCAGTATCCATAGGTCACTGTTAATTTTCGTTCGAAATAATCTCACTCTCGTGTAACGTCTCCTTCCGTATTTGGAAACGTAACACCGCCCTACTCACACACCTGACAATTTCTGGTTAATGGCGTTCATATGTGTCAGTTGTGGGCCGGTTTAAGTTTCCAAATACGAAACGACACAGAACGCGATTTTTCTACAGATAAAAACATTCAAGAAAAATATATCTGCTGAAAAATTGAGTCATACACAAATTGTCTAGATCAAAGAGATATTCTTCTCTTTGGTGAGTTGTATGCATGCACATGTGGTATTTAAGGTTTAAATAGTCTATTGAAATACTGAGGTTATTTATGCAGGCATTGCTTGACATCTTCAGAAAACCTCTATTGATGGGGTCGACCCTGATACCTACCTGTTTTATAAAGATTCGCATCATAGCTCTATGGTAGGTACACACCACAAGAGCTATGATTCTTGCAGCTATAATAACGAGTGAGGTACATTACGTCGAAATTCTTCGTTATCGAAATTCGCATATTGTATAGAGGTCTACACAGAAATTGCATGATCTTTACTATGCCGTCACGTGACAATGACAGAGTTTATAACATTGGCGGAATGGCCTATAAGGCAACAGTAAGCGATGCAGCTTGATAGACTCCATCATTGTCACATGACCGCGGAGTAAACATGCAATTTCTGTTTTGACCTACATACAATCTGCAAATTTCGATAATTGATGAAGTGTTTCTTAGTCGGTAGGGTATATTTAGGTAATTTAATGGTAGAAATGAATAATGATATCTGACCCAATCGCTGAGAAAAAATTATGCACGGAACAGTAAAAAGGTACTAAAAAATATTAGGAAAAATGAGGGTGAAATTAGATTCTGGTCTTCACCTATATGCATTAGGGTTCCGGAAATACAGTTGCCCAATGCGGTCTCCTAGCCTAATAAATTTCAAACGAGCATTAAAAGTGCAATTTAAAACACTATTGTTTGGGGCGCTTGTTTCAGCCACAGGTTTTTCTGCAGTAACTTGAGCAATTTAAACAATACGTACATCAGTTGTATATCATTTGAACTGGCATTTTTAGTGGTAAATAAAACTACTTTACTTTTGAAAATCGGTTGAGAAATAAATATTTTACAGCCAAAATAATTTTTTGATGGGGTTTTTCCTATGTAAATTCCTTGTTGACGCTACAGCAGAAAATTAAGAAATTTAAAATAGCTTCAGCAATCCTCATATTTTGTTATAAAACTGTCAAGGTGTATTAATTTACTAATATCCAACAATTTAAATCTATTTTTGGATACAAATTCTGAAAAAAAACATTTTTCAAATTTTTCATGCAGCAACATTTTTCATTGAAAATGACCCATCAAAAACAGCTTTCGCACATGATGTTTTTATTTCTCAACCGATTTTGAAAAGTAAGGTGTTTTTATTTACCATTAAAAATGTCTGTTTCACTGATATACACCTTAATTAGATAGTAGATGTATTTTGTCGAAAAAGTCCAAAAAACCTTTGGCTGAAACAAGCGCCCCAAACTTTTTTAATAGGCCCAGGGTGTCTCCATGCTTCTAAGTTCTACGCCCATGAAATAAACAGAGTTGGTATACCTACTGTCACACTCATTTAGTCATTAGGTCAGTCATTTTAAGTAACACAAATAATTACTGGACACAAACAGGGACTCATTCAACATGATATCCGTCATGAGTGCCGAGGCCTTGGGTTTTCGCGAGAACTATACCGTGTAAATTTAGACCTTTTAAAATAAAGCGACTTCTCCGTACAACATTGTTTATAAACTTGGATTGGTAAAAATGCTATTAGAAATCATTTACACTCATAGTATGTTGTTTATCGGCCTACATTTCGTTGTTTAATTGGGTTGTTTACAACCGTTATCCGTTCGGAAACCTTTGAATTTCCCACTTTCATAATGCGCATGCGCGAAAATCTGAATGGTTCACAATCGCAAAAATGTAATTGTTCAGTTCAGTTCAATTTTGTTGTTCAATTCAATTCAATTCAATTCAATTCTTTATTAGGAAAAACTGTATAAACAAGCTAGTACAGAAATAAACAGAGTACAGTTACCATCCTAGAACAGAAAGTAGAAAAAGATCAGTTGCTATTATAGAGTATACTACAACAATAGTGTATTTAAAATACATGCATAAATATTATATTGTGTAGTTTATCTGCCTATAAAAAGATTACATATTAACTAATGACTTTGATATGAAAGAGCAGAGAAGGGAACAGTCCTTTTTGGTATTTGGATTTAAAAGTTTCTTAGCTAAGATAATGTCTTCGCAATTGATTTCTAGTGAAGAGAATTGTTTATATAGCACTTTTCTTTCTTGCAAATTTCTATTGCAGTCCAACAGGAAATGTATTTCATCTTCAATTTTATCACAGAAAGAGCATAATCTGCTATCACGTGGTATTTTAGGACGGGCATATCGACCTATTTCTATTTGAAGTCTGTGTGAGCTTATTCTTAGCCTATTTAAATCCCTAGTAATTGATTTTGGTAGTCCAAGTTGTAGGTATGTCTGAATTCCGAAATTGTCACAAATATTTGAGTAAAAATTAAGCTTGAGTTCTTGGTTGACTTTATAATTACAAAGATTAGCATCCAAAGTTTCCGAATAATGAGATTTAGATTTTGATCTAAAATGGTTCATGTCAAAATTATTTCGTTTTTAATATTTTATTTCTCTCAATGCATAATATATTACAAAATGTTACAAGCATATATGAACTTTAACGTACAGTTGTATAGCAATGTGTTACATTGATGCAACATCGTATAATACATGTATGCCCTAAAAGAAACTTTTAGAAGAATTTAGAATTAGCAGACATAGAAAGATTTGACAGATAGTAGGAACAGGAGTATTGGAGTGTTAGAGTCAATGATGTCGTTGTATTGTTGTATACAGTTTTAATTATATACGTTGATTATTTTATTGTATATCTCGGTCACCATCTAGTTTCCCTTATGCGTTAAACTTTTCCCATTTCTTGTTGTGTTGTTCAATTTTATCTTTAAATGCTGCAATGTTCTGTTCTATGTCCTTTCTTTTTTTTAAATATTGTATATAACAATTAAACTCCGGGATGGCTTTCCTACATTTGTTTATAAAAATAAAATATTTTGCTATAAGTATATCAATTTGTGTATTTAAGTTGAGTTCATGTAATTTATTTCTATTATTTGTGAAAACCATCCCTAAGGTAACTGCTTTATCTGATGTCCATCGAAATTTTATGTTTTTACAGTATTCAATTTTTGTATCTTTAAGGCTTCCAGTTCTTAAAATAGTTGTTTTATCTGTATTTAATTTTAACCCAGATATATTTCGAAATTGTTCAATAATGTTAACAAGCGTTTCAAATGATTTTTGTGAACCATCTATCATAAACGTTGCATCGTCGGCGAAAAATGATTTTTTAATTTCTTCTTCGGCTATAACTATCCCCTTAATGTTTTTCTCAAGTTTTACAGCATTCGATAAAATTTCAATAGCAATAATAAACAAAATTGGTGACAGTGGGCATCCTTGTCTAACTCCTCTTTGTACATTAAAGAATTCAGATATATGTCCATTATTTGATACAGAACTTTGTATATCATGATAAAATAGTTTTATCCAATTTATTATTGAATCACCAAAGTTAAAATATTTCAAACATGTAAAAATAAAATCATGATCTATACTATCAAATGTCTTTTCAAAGTCTGCGAAAAAAAGTAAACCTGGACTTTCGTTGTCGTTAAGATAATCCATGACATCAAATAAAAGTCTTACATTTTCCCCTAAATATCTCCCCTTTATAAAACCGGTCTGTGATGCATTAATTATATGTGGAATAACACTTTTAATTCTATTTGCGATTGTTTTTGTAGCGATTTTATAGTCAATATTTAATAAAGTTATTGGTCTCCAGTTATTAAGTGTTGTAAGTTCCTTATCCTTTTTTGGTAAGAGCGTTATTATACCTTGTTTTTGTAGCGTAGTTAAGTTACCGTTGTCAAATGAATAGTTTATCGAATTCAAGTAGAAGAGTTTTAAATCATTCCAAAATATTTTATAGAATTCAGTGGTTAAACCATCTGAGCCAGGACTTTTATTGTTTTTCATATCTTTAAGTGCCATTGTACATTCGTATTCATTAAGGTTTCCTTCAAGATTATGCTTCTGTTCTTCGTTTAGTTTCGGAACATTTATATTAGGAAAAAAATCGTGATTAGAATCCATTGGGTTAACTTTTTTGTATAGTTTTTCGTAATATAATTTTGTTTCTGCAATTATATCTTTTTGATGTTTGATTTCGTTACCATTTATTAATAATCGTGTAATAGTTTTTCTCTCCGATCTTTTCTTTTCTAAATTTGAGAAATATTTAGTATTTTTCTCTGCTCCTTCGATATATTGTGCTTTTGCTCTCAAGATTATTCCATTTGTTTTCTTTTCAATTATTTCTGCCAGTTTATCTTTCTTTATTTTTAGTGTTTCATGTAATTGCCCATTGTTTGGGTCGTTTGATAAATCCTGTTCTAATATATCTATTTCCCTAGTTACTGTGCTTTCTTCATTTATTTCCCTTTTCTTTTTAGTAGAGCAATATTTTATTGTTTCATTCCTTATTGCGCCTTTAATTAATTCCCATAATGTATTATGGTTAGCGTTCTTATTTATATCGGATATTTCTTTTATGGCATTTCGAATATTTATTTGATAATCCTCATTTAAAAGTACACTGTTATTGAGTTTAAAATAACCGGGACCGTGATTTTGTTTTGACAGGTTAATGTTAAAATATACTAATGAATGATCCGAACGTAGACCTGCAGATATTTTACACTTTGTAATATTATTTACTATATTTGAGGATATGTCAAAATTATTTGTATCAATATGTAGTTCTGTTGCCCTATCTGACAAAAATGTATACCAGGACTGGCTCCCCTCATTGTAAAGATTAGTATCTGTGATAAATGCCTTAAATAAAAGCCTTGAAGGTGGAAGTTGACGTAATCGATCATAGAACTTAAAAGTCTGATCAGTCACAAATTGAAAGATAGGAGATCTGCCTAATTCCCAACGGCATGCAAAATTTGATGAATTCTTGTGAACCCCTAATGTATGTTTACAAAATCTGTTATGAAGTTTTTCAAAGGGAAGATTATCAAGTTTATTAGGTTTGCAATTGAAGTCAGCTATCCAGATTTCTGCTCCGTAGGTGGATATAGGTTTAATAAGAGCATCAAATAATTTCAACTGAATGTGAACTGGGATATCTTCAAAGTTATTTAGCTTCTTTTTCAATGAAAAATTGCTTTCAGACTTTTTTCAGACTGTTAATATAAGGAGCCCCGCAGGGGACATGCAGAAAAAATAATTTAAAACGTTCTCGCGCTCTACTACAGTCGCACGCTCTGCGGGGCTCCGAATTATTTAAACTGCTTCACAGCGTTTAAAATGTTTGAGGTATGAAACCACTAATTATTTTCCCCATAGATACCAATGTTAAAGTGTCACATATTAAAAGATTTGCTGCAAATTCAACTCAAGTATGAATAATGCAGCCGTGTAATGTTCATATAGAAAACTGTGGGGTCACAATACATGCAAGAAAGTTCTTGTTTGTTTACTAAACAGTTTCCTACAGTGGAGAAGACTAGACCAAAGACGTATCGACAGTCGACTCTCCCTATGTTACAAGATCACAAATGACCTGGTAGCTATCCCTCTAGAAGACTACATGACGCTGACGAACAGACAATCCCGACATTCACACTCGCTTGCTTTCAAAATAATTGACGCAACCGCTGACTACTACAAATTCTCCTTTTTCCCCAGAACAGTCTTCCACTGGAATTCATTAGCTCCTGACATCCCTATATTTAAGAAATAGAACATCGTTTACTGTGAATTATCTATAATATATCACGGTTTGTCGTTCAATTGTAAATAATAAATGCGCAATGCTTATTCTCCTAACGTTGCAAAAATTACAGTGATATATCGTTCAATATAACGAGATATTTTAAACTAGCTATATATAGTGCGGGTGTATTAGAATACCCAATATAGAACAGTTCAATTCTGCAGTCAGCAGAATTGAACATATCTCACCATAAATTCAATGTTTGTTTTTATTTTTATACCTAACATCCAAAAACTTCAATGTTTCTCTTAAATTTCTTTTATATATATTTTTAAAATACTAACAGTCTTTGTCGGTATGACGACGCATGCCTAGGTCCCCAGCAGGGGTTTGGCATTAAAGGAAGATAGATAGATATAAGCATAGAGTCGAAATTTCGAAAATGTTCATCAGTGATCCAGTAAAACCATTAATACGCTTCTTATACATACAACCACAAAATCGAATAGAAATGGGCAGTTCATAATTTTCATAATTCATAATTTTTCATTGCAGAGATGTTGAGATTTTATTTTATTTTTCAGTAGGTGATAAAATTTGTGTTACTCGGGTTTTATCCTTAGGTTCTATAGTAAAATAAAATTCTTTGGCAGAGTAAAAAGACGATTATTTTCAAGATTTTGAAAGGTACATAATTATATTGAATCAATTTGCATGAATGTGCATGACGTACGCAGGGTTTTAAAAGAATCACAATGTAAATACCTTAATTTTAACAATAAACTTTGTTGAACATCAAGGATAAAGACCGAGTTTATCACCTACCAGAATGTATTATGTAGGTCTTATTTCTGGTGACTGATTGGTCAGTTTTTTTGATGATGCTCTATCAAAATTATGAATACTTATAATGTCCATTTCCATCGAAAAGGAGGGATTACTTTTTATTATAGGAGGTCTACATGTAATTAGTGGTGGTAAACCTGTGACCGAGGTCGACTGCTCCACATAGCTTGTTTGAGTGAACGAGACATGCGCCGTGGAGCAGTCTATGAGTGAAACGAGACATGCGCAGTGAAGCAGATTTTATTATTGCGCAGTCCAGCAAGCTCTACTCGGAGTTGTAGTTCCTTACACCACACACACCACACACACACACACACACACACACACCAATAATTTGAGGGGAAAAGGTGTGTTTTGGTGTAAATGAGCTTTAAATACGTTTTGTTTGTGTTGTTTTTCGCTTGCCCACGTCCGCCATCGTCATACCGTTTGATTCTTTTTTGGCTTGTCAATAATTTGAGGAAAAAGGTATATGTTTTGGTGTAAATGAGCTTTAAATAAAAAAAAAATGTTATTTTTCGCTTGCCCCCGTCCCCCATCGTCATACCTTTCGATTGTTTTGGCTTGTCAATTTTTTCCCCTCAAAAATGTGCCCCACCACCTCCTCCCCACTCCCCCACACCCCACACCCAATAGTTTCTATGCCTGTGTGGTGGAGATAGCACCTGTATTTATCAATCCAGTATTGTTTCGACGTAATCAGTCCCTTGACAGGGCTGCCAAAACGTGTTTATATGCATAGACAATAATAAATTAACACACATCAACATGCATAGAAATAGTTTGTTTTAGCAGTGGTTTATTACGTCTCTGATTTTAGGCAGTGAAATAAGAAGAGTTACTTAGCTGGTTTAGGGAAGCCTTTGTAGACTTGGTTTAATATATACCACGATTTTTTCCCATGAAAGTGCAAATAATATGCTACACAACTGCGTGCTAAATTAAAATAAAAACTCTTCTTAAGTTAATATAATACAATCTTAAATGACATCATGAGCACACCGTATAATAACAGTATAATAACCGGCAATCACTAAGTCGGGCGTTATTTCAAATCTGTTCCGATTTTAACGCGATGACGAAACGGTAGGTATTTTTGTTTTACTTATAGCTATGCATATTGATTGATATTACGAACATTTAGTATGCTAGTATGTTTTGACATGTTTGCAGATTACGTCAATACGTTTTTAGTCCATATTAATGGGAAATGGACGAGTTATTGTCTGTAAACTTACGAAAGTTTACACAAGAAGCACAATTTACACAAGTTCAAGCCAAAAACGCGCCCATTTGCACATAGTTTTTTTTCTCACGCTACTGATTAACCAATGGACAATGGAGAGTTTTGCAGCCAGTAGTAAAGGAGATATTAATATTTCTTTGAAGGAAATTTGGCAGTCGTTGTCGTCAGTTAATATTGGAATGGGCAGTCGACGAAGTCGAACTAGACTGTCGTTGGCGTCGGTATATTGAAATTAAAAAACGTCTCGTATTAATGCATGGTATTTTATTTGTTATATTTCAAAATAAGTGTCGCCAAATGGTTACAAACATATATTGAAGTGATTATTAAACGTAATACTAGTGTTTAGTAGTATCGTCCAGGTTACATAACTGCAGTGAATCCAAATAACAAATGTTTGTCCATAACACAGAAAACGTATGCTATTCAATAATCAGTTTCAATTTGTTCTAGATCATAATTTGTAAAGACAGCAACTTACGATATTACGATGGCCCATTTGGCTCTCATTTACGTCACTTCTATTTCTTGAATTCCGCATTCCGCATTCTTCCGCATTCCGCATTCCGAATTCCGCATTCCGTCCGAATTCCGCATTCCGCATTCCGCATTTCGTAGTAATGTTTGCCAGCGCTATATATCACAGCGCTATGTGGAGTGCGTGGTCCAGTGGTAGAGCGCCGAACTCCAGCTCGAAAGGTCTTGGGTTCGATCTCGCCGCGGCCACGTTATTTATCCTTGAGCAAGATAATTGATCCACATTGCTTAGTACTGGTTCTACCCAGGAAGACATCGAGAGTGATTAATCTAAGTTGAAATAACTTGTTTCGCAATCGATGTAAAATAAATATGTTTAAAACAAAAAAGCGCTATATATCACTAGTGGTCACACTAGGGGGTAGAATACAACACCTGCAAACCACCGCCACCTGCAGAGGGGGTAGGACCCCCCCCCCACCCCCCCCCCCCCACCCCCCTCTCTATGATTTTGTCATATTTTGTTCATGCTCATTAAAGGTCTTCATTATGACCCCTGCATTGTTTCAGGTGCTATCTCGCTCACATCACTAAGAGCAAGGCAGAAAAACAATAAACGTGGCTCCAACGTAAATGGAGTGTCTACAATAGAATTTGCAGCAACTCTGCAGTTCAGGGTGAGAAGGGTCCTAGGCCCATTCTCCATATTTTATCTCGATGTACATGGATGATGAGACTGGCATGTTCATGCCTGTTAGGCGCCATATAACCTTTAATGTGTTGGTGCGCCTTAAACCCAATTCAATTCAATATATCACTAGTGATCCAGGATGGTGTATAAACTCAGAGTGGATCACTAGCGGATCCAGAGGGAAGCCCGCGTGGGCTGGACTGACTGAGATTTTCTAAATTATATAATATATATTATATTAATCCCCCCCCCCCCCCCCCACACACACACACGCACACACACACCACCACCACCACACCCCACACCCGTGAGAAGTCGCAAATGTTTGGTTTTATTGTTAAGACTCTCTCCCCACACCTCGAGGTAAAATACTGGATCCGCGTATGTGGAAAAGATTACATCTATCAAACTCGAGTTAAAAAATGTTTTGCTTTTTTAATTATGTTATTTTTAACTTTCGGATATATATTAAAGCTTATTCGCACAACTTATTATTTAAGAGAAGGTAATGGCTTCGCCTCAGAGAGAATGAAAAAATATTGGCACTAATACAATAATAATAAATAAGAGTATTTTTGAAAAGCTTATATTTTATATTGAAGTTTATAGTATGAGTATATATACAAAGGAAAAACAGATACTCAATTAGTGTATATTTATAGGGTATACTAGTATATACGTTTATGGTGTCGTTATACAAAGTACACACAGAGTATAATATTATTATTACTATTATTATTATTATTATCTTACTACCTACTTCTAAATGCGGAATTCGGAATGCGGAATGCGGAATTCGGAATTCGGAATGCGGAATGCGGAATTCGGAATGCGGAATGCGGAATGCGGAATTCAGAAGTCAAGAAATAGTATATTGTTATGTGAGTGAGTGGTGTATATCACTAGCGGATCCAGAGGGAAGCCCATGCGGAGGACCGGCCGGACTGAGATTTTATAAATTAAGGTATGTAAAGGTTAGACCCCCCCCCCCCGGACTTCCCCTATCCTGAAAAAATCGAAAATAATGTTGTTGTTTTTTGTTATTGTGAAAACTTGTTCAACCCCTCAACACACATACATGCACGTGCACGCATACATTATTATTTATTATCACTATTATTATTATTAGTAGTAGTAGTAGTAGTAGAATTAGTAGTAGTAGCATTATTATTATTATTATTAGTAGTAGTAGTAGTAGTAGAAGTAGTAGTAGTAGTAGTAGTAGTAGATCTAAGTAGTAGTAGTAGCATTATTATTACTATTAGTAGTAGTAGTAGTAGAAGTAATAGTAGTAGTTATAGTAGTAGTAGTAGTAGTAGTAGTAGTAGTAGTAGATCTAGTAGTAGTAGTAGTATCATTAGTAGTAGTAGTAGTAGTAGTAGTAGTAGAAGTAGTAGTAGTAGTAGTACTAGTAGATCTAGCAGTAGTAGTAGTAGTAGTAGCATTTTTTTTTGTGTGTGTGTTTTTTCATTCTCTCTCAGGCGAAGCCATTACCATTCTCTTAAAATCTAAGTGGTGCGAATAAGCTTAAATATATATCCGAAAGTTAAAAATAACATAATTTAAAAAGCAAAACATTTTTTAACTCGAGTTTGATAGATGTGATCCCAGGATCCACATACGCGGATCCAGGTTTTTACCTCGAGGCGTGGGGAGAGAGTCTAACTTAGACCAAATGTTTTAACAATAAAAACCAAACATTTGCGATTTTTCACGGGTGTGGGGTTTTGTGGTGGTGTGGGGGCTTAATATAATATATATTATATAATTTAGAAAATCTCAGTCCGGCTCTCACGGGCTTCCCTCTAGATCCGCTAGTGATCCACTCTGAGTTTATACACCACTCTGGGTCCGCTAGTGATATATAGCATGTATCATATGCTGAGGGTCCCCTATTTATAAAATGGTGACCCCGGGGTCAAATATGACTTAAAAAAACAAAACACTTATTCTCCAAAACTGTATATCAATTTTGTTCAAATCGTGACCCCTGTGGTCAAATATGGCCCGGTCTTGGGGTTACAGTTTTACAAAGAGTTATTTAGGAAAGTCCATAAACATATTCTTCTCCGAAACTACAAGAGCTAGATGTATACTGCTATGCATGTAGCTTAAGAGTATCGATCTCTACCAATGTTGTTCACAAATGGTGATCCTTTGGTCAAATTTCACCCAGTCACGGGTATCACACCTTTACATAGAGTTATGTAGGAACGTCTATAAACATCTTCTTCCCTGAAACTACAAGAGCTAGAGGTCTAGTAAGCTGCATGTAGCTGAAGCTTATTATCCCTCTACCTTTTTATTAAACGGTGACCCTGGAATCAAGCCTGGAATCAAGTTTGGCCCTGTCCTGGCGGTCACGCTATTACATTGAGTTATATATCTCCTCTGATACCTCAGAAGCTACATACTATTTCGCATGTAGCTTAAACTTATGATCCCCTACCTAGTTTGTTCAAATGCTGACAATGGGGTCAAATATGGCCATTATGGCGTCACAAATTCACGGATTTTATATAAAGAAATTTTCGTTGTTTTTTAAGATCATGAGAGCACTTTGGGACAATATCAGTGGGTCTCTTTTTTATGGCTTGAAGTTGTACACTTTTCATAAAATCACTTCAAATTTAGTTTTAAGCTAACTGCAATATATAAAGAATGTGACTTTTGATAAGGTATACCAATGGACCATTATAAAGACTTATTACCGCTGCTCCCGACTAAATTCCATTTTGTTTATTTCGCTCTTCGGGGCATAGCATTTTTAGTGGGGCAGATTGGTGACATAGATTGGTAAAATTGTGCATTTTGTGACAAAGGCACCAAAACTTGACACATAGCTAGACAATACTCTGCTAAACATTTCTGGCTATGGACCCACGTCAGATTATGAAAAATGGCCGCAATTTCAAAATGGCCGCCAAAATATTCCATAAAGAATTAATGAAGCCCATAATTAATTGATTTCATCAAAACTTGTTATTGTAAATACACTAAATTCAGGACATTGATAGACAATAAAATATGCAATATAATTTGGGTCTTTGTCTTGATATATTTATGTGTATGTCTATACTTCAATAAATAGTTGTTAGATACACCCCTATACTTCAGGGGTTAGGGGTTTTACACATGTATACATACTATGCAACTTTGAGACTAGTTTTGTCTCAGTTGTCTTTAGCCTTAAGCATTTCTGAAGTGTGTTTAAGTTTCAGTCTCATCTCTATTAGAGGCTTTTAGTATATAATAACTCGTAAGTATACATCCAGTGACTTGGTAAAACACTATTAAAGGTATACGCAACAATCTTGAATCATTTATCAAGCATCCAAATTGATAAATCCAATATCAGTTTAACTTTAAAACTTCTTGCATATACTTAAATACAATGCAGATTTTTTTAATTGTTTGTGGTTATTGTATGACAAGTTTTAATAGTGTATTGGTGCAATATATTCCCCAATGAGTAATATGTAAAACTAATTTGCTTTGAACTATTTGCATAATTATAAAAACTGATTTTAAAACATGCATATAAAGTAACTAAACTAATGGGACGCCGCAGGTTATAAAAAAAATCAAGCTTGCCGAGTCTTCTAAACTCTTGGAGAAAAAATATCGGAAAGGATGCTTAAACAATATTTTTCACCTCCAATTTATCGGAATTTAGATTTAATTACGACCTTAAATTACATTTGTTGATTTTAACAATATTAACAAGACACTATCAGAAAACAAAATCAAAAAGAAGTTTGTTATATACACAAATTCAAACGTAATAAGTGGTCACATCATTTGAACATTTTCAAAATGAGAGCTAACATAAATGTAATCTTATTTTACTATCTATGATCTGAATGATACAAATTTTCTTAATCACAGACACAGTACCCAACTTCCCATTTTTAAAAGACTGTAAACATCATTTCTGCTTTAGCACTTCGTTTTAATTTGCAACACACTTGTCTCTTTGACATCTACATTTAATAAATCCCTTGCAAACGCTGATGCTATCGAGAATGGCTTCAACATACCCTCTTCCAACCGCAGTCATCGGATTTAGGCATTTCACAGGTGGACCTAAAGGCCATGTCTCCAACAATGTCCAATTACAACCTGTAAACAACTCGGCAGGTGTCCCTTGAAAAGAGCTACATCAATTGATGACATGGCCTTGTTGTATCTTGGAGCCATTGAATGTCAACCATTCTTTGTGACATCAACAGCACTTCCTTTTGTCGAACATGCACTCACTCTTGTCATACTTTTTCCAACAAGAACACATTTTGGAATTGGAAAGCTTGTTCAACCTCAACATAGTATTGCCAGATTTTCCATGCACAGGTTTTACCTTTTTCAGCAAATGAAGATATTTCATTGCATCTAGTAAGTGTGAAAAGCAACTATTCGTCTTGGTTTATATGAACTAATGAATAGGCAATACAGTGTGCAACGAATCACCTAAAGTGATTCATAGCTCCTAAAACTAACACATAGCTCATCTAACTGTATGTACTGTACCATTGCTATAACAAGTACTACAACATCTGTGTCTACTGTATATAGCAGTATTGTTTGCCACCTGCCACATGCATCACACGCATTGTATCGTATCATCTTAGTGAAATGATCAAGATCAGTCCTAGATTCTCGTTGTCTGATACCAGGCACATCTTCATCTCTGTTTTAATGAACGTGTTTTTAGTTTCTCTTCTATCCGCAACCGATTGCTATGCCAGTTAGCCAGAGCTCTGATTTTGTTTTGCATGATGGCCGTCACCTACTAAACCTTATGCAAGTACATTCAAAAATGTGTAAAAGATCTTGTTGATCATACTTACTAATGTTTTTGCAAGCATTAAAATGCATTTTAAGGCAGCTCGCATAGTCTGATTAAAATCCAAAAAAGTTTTCCAAAGTTAGAAAAGGCTGGTGAGACACCCTAATCTGCCGTTAATCGGAACCTAATATGATACATATATATGCGAGAAACGAAAGTTATAGCATCTGTTGTAGGTGACCACTGAGGAAAGAAAACATGTTCTGGTTTATCTGTTTAAAGACAGACTTGGTTATGTCATCTATAAGCTCTGTTACAAACGTGTCATGCTTTGCATTACATAATTTACCTATTTGTTGCAACTTCTGTCTCACGAGAGTCGTCTATGTAACGTAAGTCAAGTACCAGTAAATCCTCAGTATTGTCCTTGAATTTATTTTCTAATTCCTCTACTGTGTCATTCAAACTGTCTTACAAATATCTTAAACTTGTTCATGATGGAAAAGATCAGAGTCTTTTCATAGGCAGCACCTGATGAATTATTGCGATAACTGAAATTAACAGATAACTCTGTCCATATCTGGTTCAGAGATCATCCAGTGTGGAAGCTGCGATGTGTATACAGCACCTACTGCACCTGCATCTTCTTTCACAATCTTGTATTTCTGCTTGTGAGCTAGTTTATTGGGTATTGATGAGACAACACTAATGAAGTTTATCTCACACACAGAGATTACTAATTTTAAGATTTAAAGTGTAACTGAACAGTACTGCAATTGCGAACTTTTGGTTTTTCTTTATGATCGTCATGTGCAATATGCAATGGTCTAAGGCTCGCCTTGCTCACACTTCAAATAACTGTAAGCCCGGTTTACCATAAGTATGGTAATCACATAATGAATCTGCAATGTCACAATTGCCTCATGGGCACTGGTCCATCTATAGTCTTCAAACAAGTCTCAGATTGTTTTAAGTGCCTCCATTTTAAATACGAAGGTTTCAACGCAAAATGCCATTATGATCTTCACATTGGGTTTCAGGCCAATTTCATTTCTGCTCGGCAACTATATAGTTTTGACGCAGTTAAACCGTTAGCATAAAATGTCTTCACGTTTAGGTTTTGTTTACTTGTTTTGTCTTGTAAATAAGGTTTACCAAGTCAATGTATTTTAGGGTTTTATAAATATATTTTATAATGAAGTTTCTGATAAGAAAATTAGTTTAGTACCCTTCAGAAATTCCAAAGGCTGGAGAAAACTTAGAGTCAACCGGAAGTGAAATGTGATTTAAACTTGTAAATCCCTCAACACATTAACCCGCATAGGGTGCCTCTAAATAACTCTTTATTACAATATTAACAAACAAATAATATGCCAAGAAAACTGAGTGTACAAATTCAACATATTAATTACTTTCTTACAAACAACTATTAAACGAATTATAAATTTTACTATTTTCAACACATTTTGGCGGCCATTTTGAAAAACGGTAGCCATTTTGAACTTAAAATATACCCAGATTGTATTGCATGACCCTTTGTCTATTATTTTGCAGAATTTGTTGCGACTGCCATAATATATGTTGTTAAAACCTGATACATATAGGTTCAACTGATTATTTATTACATATTTGGCGGCCATTTTGAAAAATCTGGCGTGGGTCCATAGCCAATTTTTTTCAGTATGGTATTGTCTAGCTATGTGCAAAGTTTGGTGCTTTTGTCAAACAATGCACATTTTTTTCTTCAATCTGCCCCACTTTTTGTTAGATACTGGGACCATACGCCGCTGGACATAGCTTAATGACAGTAAATATAGCATGTCCACCGCCATATGCATACCATATTCGGGATGGTTAAAATTCTGTACTATTGATTTGATGAATATTGAGTTCTGCTCAACCCGGGGCTAGGTAGCAAGGATATTTCAGTACCGTTCTTGAACAGTCTCAATCAAACCGAGACTGCATTATTTCGTATTGTTCGTGTTCGGTCGTTTCCAAAGGTCCACTTTCATACTATTTTAACTATGTTTACAAATCGCATATTGAATAAATCCACGAACTAAAGTCACAAAATACACCACTACAATTTCAACTCATGGCAAAAAAAAAAAGGGAAAAGAAGAAGGCATTTTATGGTTAAAATGTTTATTTTTTAGGTGTTTGTAATACATATTTGCAATAGCACCTGTATGTCTGACATAGCTTTTGGAGTAAACATCTGTACATCTAACAGAGATCACTAAACCCGATGCACTGGATACCGATCCTTATCTGGAAGCGTTTGAAAAAGTGTTATCTTATATTGTATGCTATATTGTCATATTAAGTTATATTATTTAAATGAGATGATATCTACTGAGTATTTATTATCCCAAAGCCTTAATTGCCAAAGGTATCAAAACAGCAATGAGCTGGGCATATATAAGGCATGAAGGCATATTGCAACTCGACATACAGGAACTTGATTCTAACAGTTGTGAACCCAGCTTCTTTGATATAACCTTAATGGCGGATTAACATTTTAGTTTGGAGTATTTTAATGCAGTCATCGTGGTTGAGCGCATACAGCTGTTGATGCAGTGGATAGCACGGGGGACTTGGCATACAGAGGACCCTGGTTCAAGCCTCACGTGTGCCATTGACTTTTGTCGGTGTGTTCTGTGGCAAGACATTTTCCCTTACCCTCGTCCGTCGGATGGGGACGTAAACCAGGGAGTCCCGTGCATCGCTTTTTTTCTCCCATCAGGTTAAAGAAACATAGGAGTCTATTCGTTAGTAGGGTTGTTTACTATATTCCTGTGTATCAACCCCAAGCCCCACCCCCCCCCCCTCTCTCTCTCTCTCTCTCTCTCTCTCTCTCTCTCTCTCTCTCTCTCTCTTCATTGGCAGTACATCTTCTTTTAGGTAATAGTCATTCCATTTGCTTTTGCGTGTGCAAAGGTAAAGTTGATGCTTACTGACTCCCAATCCTGGCTTAATTCCTGATCATTCCTTACTCTAAATCCAGCACGGAGAACATTACAACCTATGTTAAGATATATATCCGAAGCAGGTGATATTGTAGCAGACATAATCGTAACTCGTATGGTGTGTACCTACCATATGCACCAATACTTACGAACAGTTGACATGGTAAGTAGTTAGTACAGTGATCTGGGTATCACCCTAAAGATTCTTCTTCGTCGGCGCCGTGTGGGAACACTGCTTATCCAGGAAGAAGGGTAAAATTCCCCCGAATCCATGTTCATTAGTCCCTTTTTGTCATGTTCATTAAAGGTATTCATCGTGAAACCTGTATTGTTTCCGGTGCTACTTCAGTGGTGGCAGAAAACAATGATCGTGGCTCCCGCGAAAAATGGAGTGTTTACTAGAGAATTTTCAGCAACCCTGCAGGTGAGAAGGTTCTATGTCCATTCTGCATATTTTTAAATGGAGTGTTCATTCCTATTGGCGTCATATAACCTGTTTGTGTTGATGCGCAGTAAAACCTCAATTCAATTCAATTCTTCTTCGTCGATTCTTTTTTTAGTAACACAAAAATGGTTTGTGCCAATGCATCTACTATTATTACATTTCATATATATTCAGAATTCTTCATTGTAATGTATATTGGTGGGGTAATTCAGGTGTTAAAATCCTTAAAATATACATTAATTGTAATTAAAAAGCGTTAAAATAGACATCTAATAACGCATACACATTACATAGACTAATGTTATACAACGCGTTAAACCTCACAGTTGCCTTATCTTGCATCCTTTGGATAGTTTGTCTCATTTGTGTAATACATGTATATATCAGAACATGTCAATAATATTTATGTTGCAGTTACTTTGGGAAAGGCTTATACTTTCAGTTTGGCGTGTGTATCTACAGGCCTGCTGAACAAATATATGAAATGCCATGCACGTTGCTTAATTTAGTACCTAATTCCATTAATCTATCATAACATCCCTTATTTATATTATAATATTATTTAAATAATCGTTGAATTGTTGTAAATGACTGATTCTTACAAGTTTACACATATAATGTGAAAAATATTGACTAAAATAAATGCATAAAAATGTGTCAGTAGTGGGTGGGGTAAAATGACTTGCAAAATAGAGATTTTAAATGAATGCACATTAAAAACTTATATGAAAGCGCTGCAATGATAACGTATTAATTAATGATCGTTTTTTATATAAGCTACCGGTTCCAGATTGCTATCACGGAAAAATGTAATCTATATGCATTGTTCTTTTCAAAAAGTGATTGTAGAATGTGTTGAGTTGGTAACAATATCGATCATGTTGGGTCCTGGCTCAGGGCCTAATATACATACCGACTATCGTTCATTTAGTAAATACATGTATTCTTTTGTGTATCCTAACGGTATATGATAGGTTTAGTCTGTCTGTATGTCATCTGTGTCTGTATGTCTGGCTGTCCGTACGTCCGGTCGGCCACAAAATTCCACGCAATATGATAGCAGATTAACGCTTCAATGTTCAACACATTTGGCAGGGACGGCAGTTTTGAAGTTGTATATCGGTCATCATTTTGACTTTAAACCAGCAGCAGGCTGATATCATATATTAATTAAATAACATGTTGAGTTTTTGGTCTTCGTTATTCTACCAAAGATTTAAATATATTATTGGTAGTGTAATCATCATTTAGTGATGATATGCAAACACAATTTTCTTTGAACTTTTCAAAATGCAAGTTATATGGAAAAACTAAGGAACAACGCGAGTTTACACAAGTCAAGACTGACATGTATTTTTTTAATATGTATATTGGTGACCAATACTTCTGTAGCTTAACACTATTTTATGCCCCCACCACCGAATGGTGTTGGGGCATATATAGCATTAGCCATGTCCATCCATCCGTCCGTCCGAGTGTCCGTGCCTCCCAAAAAGTTTGTGTGTCTTTCTCTCCTTCCACAGTTTTCAACCGATTGTTTCGAAACTTTACAGGATGCTTACCTATGGTTTAAAGATGGCATATTGATTCCGCGTGAAAATGTATCTTGTATTACCGGAGTTATGGCCATTTGTTTTATGTCAAATTATATGTTAAACTAGTTTGTGTGTCTCTCTCCTCCCATGGTTTTCAACCGATTGTTTTGAAACTTTACATTATACTTACCTATGATGTCAAGATGTGCATATCGATTCCGCATAAAAATCGACGTTGATTTACTGACACACACACACTTTTTTTTTGCCAGACTTTACGTTTTTCACATTTTTTTTCAGACGGGGCATTCGGGTCCCATGAACACATTTCTAGATATTTATGAGTTAGACTGAGGTAATTTTTAAAACTCATCTCGTATGTGGCAGTGTGTTTTCCGAATAAAATATTTAAACATAAGAGTGTGCCAATATTCATAAAATGTTCCAGCACATTTTTTGATGTTTGGAAAGATGGATTTGCTGTACTGTTAGCCAGACGGTAGACGATAAACGTTGTGTTTGCAAACGTACAAAAGCATGTCCACAGGTGGCAGTATCAGTGTTAGGAACTAAAACAAGTTCTATACAATTTACAAAAAGAAAAAAAACTTTAAATATGTTTGTTTTCAACAGATAACATGTTAGGTTATTTTATTTTGGTGTCTTTGTTTCTTTTTAATTGTATATATATATAAACATTTATAGTTATCAACACTAATACTGCCACCTGTGGTTCTGTCTGTGTGTCTATCACATTCGGCGTAGGTTTTAACCTAACACTATGGTTTAAAGGTTGCGCCGAAATTTCCCGTGCACAGACTGCTTCAGATTTGATGCAAAATGTGCAACCCATCCTCTTTTTTATGATTTGTTTACGAATCTTACAAAAACACCGTTTAAAATCTGATTTTTTATTTCATATGTGAGCAATTATCTTTTCTTTTTAGGGTTAGGGTTATTGGCTATGTCGAGCTCTCCGCAATCGGGCTCGACGAACAAAAAAAAGAAGCAATAAACATGTGTTTTTTAATAAAATGAAACTAACTAAAAATAAGAACATAATTAAACTATATAAACTAATGTCCCTGGCATATTATAATTTCACTCCCTGGGAAATACTACTGCCAACGTGTAGTCAAATAAACCATTACATTAAACTAATATTATGTCGTTTTTCTAAAGCTAATATACTAAATAACATGTTTTTTGTTTGTTTTTTGTTTGTTTGTTTTCTAAATCTTAAATCTACAGACGATATACTGAAATCGTATACCACTTTGTTTGTTTGGTGTTTAACGTCAAATTTTCAACGCATTGTTATGCTATGTATGGCGGCCGAATTTGTGCTACTTTGAGTTACATACACTTCAATGTATTCTGTTATGTTTGCAGGACAAATTCAAACCAAGGACATGTTATAACACTCTGGAGATTATTTTTTTCGCATTTTGAAAAACAAAAACACACCCACACTATTTAAAAAAACACAGTCATCCTTGATATAAAAGGACGTTGGCTAAAACGAAATTGTATTGTTAGACTGTGTTGTAAGAAAACTCTGGGTAGAGATTGCAAGGTTATATATCATCCTTCAAGAATGAATGATGATCAAAACACGTCGTCGACTCCGTTTACTAATGCAGAGTGTGCAAATGTCTCGAAAATCTAGCAAAAAAATATCCCGATATCAACGACAGCTTTATAATTGTAACCCGACTTCAGCGCCATCCCGATACGACTGCAACGACTGCTAAATGTCCTTCAACCCGTTTCTTTGGTGGTAAACTCTGCAATGTTACACTTGTGTTCTCTAGTGGTTATAGATCGGTATCGTGGAAAAAAAAACTCAGAACTTTGTGCAAAGGGGCGAGTTTTGGCTTGAACTCGTGTAAATTGTGCTTCTTGTGTAAACCTTTGTATGTTTACAGACAATAATTTGTCCATTTCCCACTAATATGGACTAAAAACGTATTGATATATATATCTAAACATCCTAGCTTACTAAATGTTTGTAATATCAATCAATATGCATAGCTATTAGTAAAACAAAAATACCTACCGTTTCGTCATCGCGTTAAAATCGGAACCGATTTGAAACAACTTTCGACTTGGTGATTGCCGGTTATACGGTGTGATGAGGAAATGACAAAAATATATGACAAACTTGATGAACGTGAAGTTGGCGCATGGCATGACCATTGAGGACCTTTTTTTGGCGGAAGACATTGTTTGGCGGTGGACATTGAATTTGCATTTCCGTTTTTCCTTCGCTCTGTCGCCAATTCCGACCAATAACTTCAATAATTATTATCGGATCTTGATGAAACTTTAGCACAATGTTTATGGCCGTAATATCTAGGTCAAGCCATATCTCACCCATAATACCGGAATTATGACCCTTGCATTTTTCAAAATTGACGTTCGCTTCCGACCAGTCGTTCTTGATGAAACTTTAGGATATTGTTTATGGTCATAGTATCTAGGCCAAGTTTGATAACACCTATTATGCCTGGGTTATGGCCCTTGGATTTTGAAATTGAAGATGTTTGCGGTTTCTGCTCAATAACTTAAACATTTATAATCCAATCTTGATGAAACGTTAGGGCAGTGTTTATGGGCGTAATATCTCAGCAAAGTTTGATAACCAGCCATATCGCACCTATTTTGCCAAAATTATAGGCCTTGGATATTGGAAGATTAAGGAACCTTTAACATTTATAATCGGATTTTGATGAAACTTTAGGACAATGTTTATGGCCATAACATCTAGGTCAAGTTTGATAACCGACCAGATCGCACCTAGAATGCAGAGTTATGGACATTGGATTTTTAAAAACCGACTTTCATTTCCGACCAATAACTTCAATATAATCCGATCTTGATAAAACGTTAGGACAATGTGTACGGCCATAATAACTAAGCTAAGTCTGATAACCAGCCAAATCACACCTATAATGCCGGAGTTATGGCCCTTTGATTTTTGAAATTGAAGATTTTTGCGGTTTCCGCTCAATACATTTACCAGTCTTAATTAAACTTGTGGTAAATGTTTATGGGCAAAGTTCGACAACCAGCCAGATTGCAATTAATTTATCATGACAGAGGTATGTCCCTTTGATTAAAACAAAATAATATGGGTGTTGCAGTTTCCGTTCAGTAATTTTAACATTTATAATCCAATCTTGATGAAACTTTAAGGCAATGTTTATGGCCAGAATATCTAGGTCAAGTTCGGTAACCAGCCAGATCGCACTGATAATGCCAGAGTTATGGCCCTTGGATTTTTCAAAATCGAATTTCGTTTCTGACCAATAACTTTAATATTCATAATCCGATCTTGATGAAACTTTAGGACAATGTTTATTGGCATAACATATCGACCAAGTTTGATAACCAGCCAGATCGCACCTTCTTGTCAGAGTACAATTAGCCTGGGGTGAGTTGCTTAATTTTATGTCATTTATTAATTATGTTGTTGACATGTTATTGATTTTTATCATCCAAGGCCATTAATTTAAAATTAGTAATATATCTAGAAGTTTTTGGGTAAAATAAACAAGATGCTTATTAACTTCAGTATATGGTCCAGTATAAAGTGTGAGTATACTCAGTTGCAAAAGAAACTGGACACTTTGAAAATTTAACTTTACACCCTATCCTCTTTATCAAGCGACAGTCCCTTAATGATTCGACCTATTGAAAAGCAAATGACCACACGATATTGGCAATGGCATGATAAAAACTTTGGTACCAAACAAGGCATAATGAATTTGGAATTTGTTAATTTAATTCTAAAAACACTTTATACAATTAAATCTAAACAAAACTCAGTGTCCACTTTCTTTTGCAACTGAGTATATATTGAATGCGACTGAATTAAACATATTAAACATATATATTGTGTTGTAAAGTGTTATAACTAGTTGTTTTTATATTAAACTTATTTTGAATGGTGTCATTAGCTTGCAAATATAGCTAACATAAATACTATTTACAGCCGTTTATTACCCAGGTACGGATGCAGTGAGCGCGTTAGGTATGGAGACCAAATCACCAATCCTGCTGCATTTGTGGGGCACTATCACCTTGAGATTGTTATATTAATTATGTTCGAAATGTTTTGCAATACTTTGTAACATCACAATAGTATCACCTTCTCCGTTATTTCTATTAATTAGGAATACAAATAATATAATATTACGTTTATAGCAGAAAAATGTTCATGTAAATACTTAGAAATATAAAAATGTTTATTGCTATGTCAAATGTTCTATGTATATATGCATTTGTAGTATCTCACGGGCCTATGGCCTATTGCTTTATGAATAAAATCTTCTTCTTCTTATATTGAGAGAGGATTTTCATTATTGTGCTCATCTACAGTAGATGTTGCATTGCAGTTTTAAGTGATATTGCATTATTTGGGCTATTGTGAAGAACTGAACAAAGACGGAACATAAAATTGGATTAAAGGGACACTAAAACAATTTGCATTAAATGGACACTTGACAATATTATTTGGAATTTTACTCTAAAATCAGATTTTAAAGGAATTTTAAAGAAATACTGGATCTAATTTATGTATTCAATAAGTGAATATTTTTCATTGTACCAGTGTTGCTGGTTTTGCACTTCCCTTCACACCGCAACTTTGGGATACTTCCCAACATTACAAAGGATTGCTGACTCAGTGTCACAGGCCATGAGGTCACATTAATTAGCATGCTTTTACTATCATGCCAGTGTTATGGCCCTTTGATTTTTAAAAATTGATGAATTTTGCAGTTTCTACTCAGTAATTTTAACATTTATAATCCAATCTTGACGAAACTTAGGATTAGTGTTAAGGGGCATACTATCTCAGCCAAGTTCGAAATCCAACCAGATTGCACCTATCATACCAGAGTTATGACCCCAGATTATACCATTTAAATCTATAAACATTGGAGAGCATACAAAATTGAACGTGATATTAACATTTCTTTGAACCAGACGAAGCTGTTGTCGATTGTATATATTTATCATTTTAGAAAATGAGAAAACCCTAATTTCGTGAGATTAATGTATAGAAAAATAAAGGACCATAAATGGTTTGGACAAAGGTTCTTCTGAAGGCCTACTGGGCTAAATTATTGTCTATCAGTTAAATCAGGTTTTCAAAGGCACTTGAAAAAGATGATTTAACCATTCTGCCCGTTCTCTCTGCTCAGTTTTGAAAATAAGGCGGGCATGTGCTCTCATATTTGGTTGCGAACATATCTGTAAAATGCTCCTGAGAAGTTAAGTGTTTTGTGAGATAACATTGCGTATTTTTAATGAATTGATGCTCTAAGGAACTGGATTTATTTAGTTATCCATTTTTGCTCTCAGTTACAGGGATTTATATCTAAATCCATTCTCACAGGTTCTAGGTATAAGACTGCCACAAATAAAGACACTTTATGAAATTAATTCACATGCATCGCAGACTTCTACAAGACATTGTAGAAGTTCTTACTTAAACTGAATTTCACTTCTGAGACATAATCAAGGCCCAACCAGACAACTCTGTACAGTAGTCCACTTAGCTCATTGTCGAGGCCCAATCAGACAACTCTGTACAGTAGTCCACTTAGCTCATTGTCGAGGCCCAACCAGACAACTCTGTACAGTAGTCCACTTAGCTCATTGTCGAGGCCCAACCAGACAACTCTGTACAGTAGTCCACTTAGCTCATTGTCGAGGCCCAACCAGACAACTCTGTACAGTAGTCCACTTAGCTCATTGTCGAGGCCCAACCAGACAACTCTGTACAGTAGTCCACTTATCTCATTGTCGAGGCCCAACCAGACAACTCTGTACAGTAGTCCACTTAGCTCATTGTCGAGGCCCAACCAGACAACTCTGTACAGTAGTCCACTTAGCTCATTGTCGAGGCCCAACCAGACAACTCTGTACAGTAGTCCACTTAGCTCATTGTCGAGGCCCAACCAGAAAACTCTGTACAGTAGTCCACTTAGCTCATTTGTCGCATCCAACATACTTTACTAAGGGCAATAACTCTGTAATGGACACATTCATTTTGCTCATTCGTATTTGGTTAAGATCTTATTGAAACAAACCTTCAGACAAATTTAAAGTACAATAATGATATTGAAAATGCAATATCATTTACTGACTTTAGCGCTAAACTGACAGTTACCATATCAGCTGGTGTGGCCTGTTGAGCTAAAACATACTTGGGAGTACTCCAGTTCTCATCCAGTACAGTATGGTTCTGAACTGGGTTATGGGCCTCTGTGGTTCAATGGGCTCTGAATCAGAGTTCCTGGGTTCGAGCATCACCATTGCCAACGGGTTTCTTGGTTGTGCACTGAGGCAAGGCAGTTTTGAACCTTCCCATGGGTTGCTTAATAAAATACTGCATCAACATATTGATGTATATATAAATATACACTTTTATACTATCCCAAGAGAATCTTTGACTCAAACTATGTATTTTGATGTACCTGTGTGCTCATGGACCTAAAGGTTTTTTCAATTATGAAAAATTATGAATTGAATTGAATTGGGTTTTAAGGTGCACCAACACATGAAAGGTTATATGGCGCCTAACAGGAATGAACATGCCATGATCATCCTCCATGTACATAGACGAAAAATTATGATGTACATTTATTTTTCTCTATTGAGATCTTAATTTGAAACATATTGCAAAGCTCTTTTCTTACCCGTTAAAAAGCATACAAGTACTGTTATTTAGGGCACTGTCCTTCTTTTCACCCATGTAGGCTATATTTAGTAAAGTACAATAATTATATTGGAAAAACGCACAACAAACTAAAATTCAGAATATCTGTACATTTTATTAAGAAAATTGAAAAAATGAGTAAATAAATGGTTTGATATGTATTCATTAAAGGGGTTGATGCACGATTTTCAAACAAGGTTGATTTTAAAGGCTCTGAAAAACTTGAAAAAAGCTGAAAGAATTATCAAAATGCCATGAAAAATAAAGGAGATATGATCTATTGAAAAGTTGCAAAGAAACATAAATGGAGGTGGCCATCTTGGAACGATGACATCATTGCACCTTTTTACCATATCTGGCATACTAACAAAATGTCTTTTAAAGCAAAGAATATCACTGCAAATGAAAAATAATCATACAATGTATACATTTTACATCTGTATATTTATTTTTAATCAATTTGCAGTGATTTTCTTTGCTTTAAAATGTATTTAGTCAATATGCCATATATGATAAAATGCCGCGATGACGTCATTGTTCAAAGATGGCCGCCTCCATTTATTTTCTTTGCAAAATATTCAATAGGTCATATCTCCTTTGTTTTTTATTGCATTTTGATAATTCTTTCAGCTTTTTTTCAAGTTTTTCAGAGCCCTATTAAATAAATAGTGTTTGAAAATAGTGCATCAACCCCTTTAACTTGAAGGGACTGGGGACTATCTGGAAGAATTGTGGGTGTCAATCCAAATAGGAATAATATAAATGTTTCAGTTGCAAATTCAGCGTATCTGTGCAGTGTGCATTAAACTAGGCCCCATGAACTGTCAGTTTTAATTATTGTTAATGAAATAATGGTCTAGAAACCTCCAGGACTCAGCTAGTTTTTGTTGTACAAATCAATATTTATTAATTAATATGATGCTTTAAAGGTGAATGGCCACCCTTTCTGTAGTATTATTAATTAATTGAATTGGGGTTTTAAGGCGCACCAACACATGAAAAGGTTATATGGCGCCTAAAAGGCATGATAACGCCAGGCTCATCTTCCATGTACATCGAGATAAAATATGGAAAATGGGCCTAGAACCTTCTCACCCTGAACTGCAGAGTTGCTGCAAATTCTATCGTAGGAACTCCATTTATGCTGGAGCCACGTTATTGTTTTTCTGCCACTGCTCTTTTGATGCAAGTGAGATAGCACCTGAAACAATGCAGGGATCATGATGAAGACCTTTAATGAACATGAACAAAAAATGATAAAATGAACATGAATTTGGGGGGATTCAACCCCTCTGCCTATCCCTCCAAAGGGATCTGCAGTGGCCCTATTCTTTGCCCCGTGACCAAACGGGGCCCCGGAGAACCACACGGGGAGAAAAAAAATTAACTCTCATATGAGACTGCACGGGGAAATGAGATAAATCTGAATTGTATAGACGCACAACTATTGCCAGATAATTGATAAATACATTTACCCATGGATTAATTTACCTGTTCAAACTTTTCTAGTCATCAAATACACTCTTATTTTCACTTTTCACAGATATTGCAATGTGTGAATTGTAAATATCTATTGTTGTGTACTGATTTCGATTTAAATAACATAAACATAATCATGAAACAAAACATGGCTGGAGAACTTTAAGGCAATACGAAATTAACGATCTAAGCACACTTTTACTTAATTATATGTACAACTGCTAGCAATATGAACCCCATATTGATATTTATAATTTAACAACAAAAACCCAAGTTATTTCTTTCTTATTTTCCAGATCAACCATTTTCATAACTAGTTATAATTTAACCAAAGGTAACACGCTGCTCAGTTTAATACAAGTGCACAGTAAAGCATTTAATGATAGTTTACATCTGTATTTTGATGGGCATCAATTACTTTTCCAGATTGCCTGTAGTCCCTTTAACACTAACATGCCTTTCATTAAAACACTAATACAAATGCATCAGTACTACTATTATAAAGTTATCCATTGTAAAAGGACTTATTAGCATAGTAAAACACTGATATATTAGCATAGTAAAACACTGATATATTAGCATAGTAAAACACTGATATATTAGCATAGTAAAACACTGATATATTAGCATAGTAAAACACTGATATATTAGCATAGTAAAACACTGATATATTAGCATAGTAAAACGCCGATATATTAGCATAGTAAAACGCCGATATATTAGCATAGTAAAACACTGATATATTAGCATAGTAAAACGCCGATATATTAGCATAGTAAAACACTGATATATTAGCATAGTAAAACGCCGATATATTAGCATAGTAAAACACTGATATATTAGCATAGTAAAATGCTGATATATTAGCATAGTAAAACGCCGATATATTAGCATAGTAAAATGCTGATATATTAGCATAGTAAAACACTGATATATTAGCAAAGTAAAACACTGATATATTAGCATAGTAAAACACTGATATATTAGCATAGTAAAACACTGATATATTAGCATAGTAAAACACTGATATAGAAATTAATCTTAAGGTTTCATAATGTAATGGAACTGTGCTATTTAGATAAACTGCCAGCAGAGACAAGTATTTGACATATATATACATGTCAGACATGCATGCATGCATGCGCACACACACACACACACAAATACACCAAGAAAGTAAAATGGCATAGTCTTTCAGCAGAATTGAACAACAAACTTATTTGAAATAATCATTTGATATGATCTCACTTCTTTACATTACATAGCACAGAATCACTTCCGTTAAAGTAACCAGGATATTGGACAATGTAACGTATTCCTTTGATCACCAGGATATTGGAAAATTTAACGTATTCCCTTGACCACGCTGGCAGCAGAAGCTTTAAATGATTAATCTATCATAAAATATAATCATGATGAAAAAAACACAAGCTTTTCAATAAACAGACTTGATTAATGGTTCTACAAATTACAAAATATTAGGACTAACAATGCATACAAAATGTATAAATAAATCAATGAATTTGTCCTTCAGTTCCGGTTCATAAAGCATTATCATGCTGTACACACTTTTCCGGTGATTAGATATCAATAATAATTAATCCATCCATATAAACACACAATCAAATATAAAGTACAACTTGATTAATACAACATAGTTAAAATCTGGGAGATAGTATACAATTTATCTTACTCCCAACAGAAAATCTATTTTAACAACACATTTCTATCATACTATGCCAAGTGTGACAGAGAGCAAATTTATATCATATTACAGTGACAAGTGTTACAGATGGCACATTTATATTGTACATTGCCAAGTGTGACAGAGGGCACATTTATATTATACATGTCAAGTGTGACAGAGGTCACATTTATATCATACATTGTCAAGTGTGACAGAGGGCACATTCATTTTGTACATTGTCAAGTGTGACAGGGGGCACATTTATATTGTACATTGTCAAGTGTGTCAGAGAGCACATTTATATTGTACATTGTCAAGTGTGACAGAGGGCACATTTATATTGTACATTGCCAAGTGTGACAGAGGTGCCAAGTGTGACAGAGGGCACATTTATATTGTACATTGCCAAGTGTGACAGAGGGCACATTTATATTGTACATTTTCAAGTGTGACAGAGGGCACATTTAAATTGCACATTGTCACGTGTGACAGAGGGCACATTTATATTGTACATTGTCAAGTGTGACAGAGGGCACATTCATAGTGTACATTGTCAAGCGTGACAGAGAGCATATTTATATTGTACTTCGTCAAGTGTGACAGATGGCACATTTATATTGTACATTGTCAAGTGTGACAGAGGGCACATTTATATTGTACATTGTCAAGTGTGACAGAGGGCACATTTACATTGTACTTCGTCAAGTGTGACAGAGGGCACATTTATATTGTACATTGTCAATTGTGACAGAGGCACATTTATATAGTACACTGTCAGGTGTGACAGAGGCACATTTATATTGTACATTGTCAAGTGAGACAGAGGGCACATTTATATTGTACATTGCCAAGTGTGATAGAGGAAACATTTATATCATACTTCAAGTGTGACAAAGGGCACATTTATAGTGTACATTGCCAAGTGTGACAGAGGGCACATTTATATCATACTTCGTCAAGTGTGACAGAGGGCACATTTATATTGTACATTGCCAAGTGTGACAGAGGGCGTATTTATATTGTACATTGCCAAGTGTGACAGAGGGCGCATTTATATTATACATTGCAGAGTGTGACAGAGGGCACATTTATATCATACATTGCCAAGTGTTACAGAGGGCACATTTATATTGTACATTGGCAAGTGTGGTATTGTGATCAGACACTTGTTTTGATATTTTTTCATAACAGTAACTATGTTATCTGTTACAGTCTATGATTACTGACTACGACTAAAGTTTACGGATACATTTTTTCCACTGACACTGAAATAAAACTACTGTTAAAACAACAATTACTATAAAAATATATTGCACAATAATGAATTATTAATGGAATGTTGACAACCACCGACATTTCTATTAGCACTAACTCCTGACAGTGGGATTTGCAGCCGAGAGGCAAGAAAGTTTTAGATGCAGAATCTTTTCTATCCCGGCCATGGAGTCACAAACAGAATCCTATCTTAAGAGACTGTCTGGGAAGAACACCTACAAATATAACCTAAAAATCCTACAAGATCATAATGTATCAACTCATTTCAGATATACGAAAACTGTCTGGTATGTATCAAGTTCAAATGTAGTCTACGATTTTCATATTTATAAATGTATAACCGTGACCAGTCACCATATGGCATGTACATATTATAAAGTAGACCAGCAGTGACAGACCCACTCATTTATATTTTAAAGCCGTTGTGGAAACTAAACACAATGTTTATTATCACTTTGGTGATATAAATGTAAAACAACTTGTCAACATCGTAAACAATTGATATAAAGGTAAACAGTAAACATGACAAACAAATCTTAAACAATTTTAAACAAGTAAAATGAAATATGATTTACTTCTTTCTGTAAGCAAGCTTTATCCTAAACCAAAAGCATAACAAACTGGAATGTTTTAACATGTGTGTTAGAAATGCTTGCAAATATTCATCTTGTAAGATAACCAATATAGATGAGGCGCTCATTAAAAAATCTCATCATAGCTAGAATAGTTTTAGTTAAGGTATGACTGGTTGATAAGAAGTAAAGTTATTTGAAACAAGAGCTGTAAATGAACAACAAAGCTATGATAAGTAGAGCTTGTGGGTACGGAGAGAAATGTTGAAAGGGTACCCATGACTGAGCAAAGAAATTAGTAAAATAATAAATGTAATCTTAGATGAAACTAGAGGCCCAGGATGGCCTGTATCGCTCTACTGGCTATATGGTGTCCATGGTGGGGTAGGGGTGGGTGGGGATAGAAGGATTGTGTGTCAGATATGGCAGTATCAAACTGTTTTTTTATAAAGTGACTTCAATTACCAAGATATAGGGGGAGGGATGTATTTGGCTCAAGTTTGACTAGCTTTTATAACAAATCAAAGTTTCGTTAATATAAACACTCAAAGTCTGACTTGTGACCCAGAGGCGTGGTCAAATTTGACCCCAGGGTCACCATTTGAACAAACTTGGTAGAGGACCATAAGCTGAGTGTAAATACAAAATATTAAACTATTTGCTCTTATAGTTTCAGAGAAGAAGATTGTTGAAGTTTTTCCCAATATAAGTCTATGTAAAACTGTGACCACTGGGGCGGGGCCAAATTTGACTCAAGGGTCACCATTTAACAAAATTGGTAGATGATCCATAAGCTGATAACAAGGGCCATAACTCTGGTGTTACTGGTCCGATTTGGCTGGTTTTCGAACTTGTCCGAGCTTTCATTGATATTGACAATCTGGTAAAGTTTGGTAAATATCTCATGGAAAATGAAGGCTCTACCATCTTAATGAGGCAAGATAGATGGCCCACTCTGCATTGCATAGCAAACAATGGTGATAGCTGAAGTATGCTTTTTTCAAATTATTTTATATTAACAGCAAGCATTATATAACGGATGCTAGGCTTTACGAACATATTGTAATAAAAGGATCTGATAAAGAGCACACAAAGCTCTGCTGACCTGTGATCAGTATATATTGGTGACCAGTTTCCAGGACGAAGAGTTAAATACACATCTAGATATGTTTGCGTCATAAAGTTTCATGGTTATTATGTTGTCAGCATATCATACATATGTGTAGAACTAATATACTGTGCTTTTAACCACCAAGAACATTTCTTTGACGGAGGGCGTCAGATCACTGAACTTAAGGTAACAGCAGCTTGGATGCAAACTTGGACACTGTGACCGTGACATTGCTTACTGTGACCTTGACATTGCACATCACTATCACGCATCATGTTTTCTGGTAATAAATGTTTGAATGTTGTACAATGGCTCATTGGAGCCGCCATAGAGATAGGGGTAGGATACATAGGCATCCGGGAACCTGCCCTTCTTTTACTAACAAATGGATTTATCTGATACATGGGACTGCCCAGTCTACATCCTCATCAACAAGTGACTTGCCCAAACGCTGACGAAACTCCGTGACCCCGATGGGGCTTGAACCCATGTCCTCCGGCTTAAAGTCTGGTAGGCCATGCCAGGTAAGGAACGAAACTAAACATATGGTATCGTAGGAGAAAAAGATCCAGAAATACATTCACACTTATAAACAAGAGATGTTTGTAAAACATATATGCCCCCCTTCAACGACCATGACACAAACATTCCTGCCAAGTTTCGAGTTTGTAGTGCCAGCTGTTCCTGAGTTATCATGAAGACGAGCAATTTTTAGTTATATTTTACAAGTTTTGTTACCATGGCAACCACATTTCTTACCAATCTACCTAAAAGGGAAGATGCACAACTACACCATGACACAAACATTCCTGCCAAGTTTTGAGTTTGTAGTGTCAGCTGTTCTCGAGTTATCACGAAGACAAACAATTTTGATTGATTTTTTACACGTTTTATGCAAGACACTTTTCCTTAGCCTCATCCGTCGGATGGTCCCGTGTATCGGTCTATCCTCCGAGCATGTTAAATAACCATAGGAATCTATTCGATAATAAGAGTAGGGCACGGTTCCCGTATTCCTATGTATCCTTCCCCTCTCTCTGGGGGCGGCTCTAAATAACCTATACTGTGTTGATGAGCAGTTAAACAACATTCAACATGTTTTGTTACCATGGCAACCACATCTGTTATGCGAATCTACCCAAAAGGGGAGGTGCAAAACTAGACCATGACAAACATTTCTGCCAAGATTTTTACAAGTTTTGATACCATGGCACCCACATTTCTTATGCGAATCTACCAAAAGGGGAGGTGCACAACTAGACGATGACACAAACATTCCTGCCAAGTTTCGAGTTTGTAGTCCAGCTGTTCTTGAGTTATCGCGAAGACAAGATTTCGGGACGGACCGACTGACATTTGCAAAGCAATATGCAACCCCTTCTTCGAAGGGAGGCATAAAAACAAAGTATTACAGCCAAATACGTACTTCAGTTTCTAAAATAATTTCTGTATGGTGAATAATGGTATTAGGCCTGGAGATTGTCTGCCCTATCCTGAATGATCACCTCTACAGAATAGAAAAGGAATTGTTAGACGATACATATAAATCAAAGAAAACAGTCAGATTTAAATTTAAATTTAAATATCCTAGTACAAGTAATAGTGAAATTGTTTCAAGTAATATATTTCACTGTGAGTTCATCAAGTACAGCAGTTCGCCTACTGTCCTCCAGCTTGACAATGAAGGGATGTTCCATCTCTAGCCCTCCCACATCTGCGGGCAGTGTCAAAGTCATCACTGCTGGCACCCTATCATTAGGTTTGGCACTCTCTAGAGTAAAACAGTCATGTTGAACAGCTACTGAAAATATAATCTCTTTTCCGGCATCTACTACACTGAACCGGAAGCAGTCCTGGGAACCAGGTGTCATCCTCTGGTTCTCACGGAATTCTTTACCCGGCAGGTGACTGCTCTCGATCACCATCTCCCCGTCAATACCAATGAAACACTTAATTCCCTTAATCTTATCGTAATTAACGTAAGATGTTGAGCGCAAGAATATGCTGAGTCCAGTCCGTCCATCCTCAGCCTTGAGATCTTTACGATTTAGGAACTGTACTCGGCCTTGCAGTTTAAGGCTACTGGTGGGCTTGTACTTGGCCTTCGTGACCATATACACAGCCCTACTGGTCAGCACCACAGCCTCCGTACTTGGCAATATTGAGTGGGCCTCAATGTAAAAACCCATCTTCACCCATGCGTCTGGTCGGAACATTACGGTGTCCCGGATAAGCACCCTTGGATCCACCTTTTTCCCAGAATTATGACGATTTTCCACCAAATATGTTTCCAGTTTGTCATTTGTCAAGTCAAAGAAGGTTATGTGTGGCGGGAACCTGTAGCATATATACATCATGCTCTGGTGGAAGGCATCCTCCATGTCCGTCTGCACTTGCCACACCAATACAGACGCTCTCGTGTTGTCAGTCAGCCATTTTATCTGTGGTACAGAGTTAGCGATGAACGATGCTCGTATGGTAAAGACAATTGGTGGTTCTAGTTCTAGTTTGTGAATGAGATGATACATGTCCAGGACCATGTTCCACGTGTAGCCGCTCTGACTGAGGTCAGTATGGTAGCCAGTAGTCCAGCCCAGAGATATGGTGCACTCGGGGAACATCTTCTTGATGATCTTGACGAACCGTGTAGGATCTACCTTGGGTGGCCCGCCGAGTGGACCCTGAAGTACATTGGCATGCAGCCACACTGGCACAGTGATCTGTTAAACACATTAAAATATTATTATGTTGGTGTAGTGATATGGGGCATGCTTAACAAGAAATCGGTAGAACCAACGGATACTCCCCAAGTGGATGTTTTAATATGGGGCATGCTTTACAAGAAATCGGTAGAACCACGGAACCTGAAGTGGATGCTTTATCTCAATGAAGTCATATCAGATGGATAAATGTACAACAATAATAAACTTACGTTGATCTGTGTGTTATAATAAGATATGAGTGATTTTCCAGTCTCAAAAGTATTTTTCAAGTTTTGCTCCCGACAAGAATTATAATTATTACAAAGAGCAACTAGAGCTATCATGGAAGGTGATTAATACCCCCGCTTGGTGACCTGAATATGAATATGTTTGTAGCCTAAGAAAAAAAGGTACTGATTCTGTATTTTCATATAAATTAACTAAAGAACATAGTTAGTGCAATTATTTGAACGCAATTAATACTCTGGCACTGGTGTCCAGTCACAATAGGTATACCTCAATATGGATGCGTGGGATTACTCTGAAGTGTGTGTTGAGCAGAGTCTCAGTTGGAGTCTTATGTAAAAATTAGTGGAGTGTAACCGTATGAAGTCTTACAATTAGTGGAGTGTAACTGTATATGGTTTTCTTTCGAAAATGGAAAAGCAAATATGCAGTCATGTAATCTTTATCTGCTAAATAACTCGAAAGTGATTTCTTTACATTGGCATGCAGCCACATAAATATGTGGAGTTGTATGTAAAAATGAGTGGAGTGTAACCTTATTCGTAGTGTTTTAACTTTATGAGGTTTTCTTTTTGTATTTTCAAGTCATAAAAAAGGAAAAGGAAATATGAAACCATTATCTGTTAAATACCAGGACAAACTCATTTTAACTGGTAAAGTTTGGTAAAGATTTGATGAAAAATAAAGGCCCTATCGTCTTAACGAGGTAAAATATAGCATTTTTAACTAAATCAAGGGCCATAACTCTGCTGTTACTGGTCCAATCTGGCTGTTTTTCAAACTTGTCCGAGCTTTCATTGATATTACCAATCTGTTAAAGTTTGGTAAAGATCGGATGAAAAATGAAGGCCCTATCGTCTTAACGAGACAAAAGTTAACAGACGACGGACGACAGACAACTCGCCTTCCCATAAGCTCTGCTGGCCCATAATAAGTTCATACATTAAAGGTACTGTCTGCTGGTGTGTTAGCTGTTTGGTTCGGTATATATACCTCGTCATCAGTAGGTTTAGAAATGGTGTACATGTTGTAAAATTTGGCTGTTGTTGTGGGATAGCTACTTTAAGTTATACTATTTACATAATTAGTGTATAATATTATGATATTTATTAGACTCCCAGAAGTCGTTTAAGTTATAAATAATTTCATGCATCATTGTTTGGTTGTATACAAGTTCATGATACTGTATTTCTAACTCACCAGATCTTTTTTCTCCTTCATTTTCTGAAGAGTTAACTCCACAGCATCAATCGCCTGAAAGTCCAGCTTGATCCCTTTGCTGGAGGCCTTGATCACAGCTTCTAGCAACATATCAAAGGTCACATCACTGGTGGTATCTGGAAACTGGGCCATCACTGGAACCAGCTCCTGATTAGCGGTACCCTGCCCACGTAACATTACATCTGCTTCAACCATATTGATTTCGTCTGAAACAATCGGTGTTTAATTCATATTCATTCAAAGCAAAGTCTGACGAGTGTAGTGCTATTGGTGCCTTAAAAATGGAGCTATTAGATTTAAACGAGTTTTTGTTGTCGCATGAAAAGCGAATAAAATACTATAGCCGCCATTATTATCTTAAGATGATACATCTGAGACCACAGGTATTATTAAAGGGAAAGTAGACATATAATGACAAATTTGATATTATTAAGTAGGTTTGTTTGAATGTTTTTTACATAATTTTCTGCCCATGTTTAAGGCCAAATATGATGGTTGATTTTTTTTTTGTGGTAGAGACAGACAACCCATTTTTTCTGGGTAGAACCAGTACTGTATACCTACCGTCATCCACAGAAATCAATACTAATATCACTTGATAAGTTGAGCTCCCAATGGGATTCGAACCCACTGGGCTGAGAGGCGAGAAAGTTCTAGACGCAGTGTCTTTATTATCTTTGCCATACATTGACAAACTTGGTATTATTAAGGAATAACATTTTTAGAAACTCTAGTCTTAATATTGGATGAGGGCAACAACAAACACTTATGTGGAGTGCTGTGGTCTAGTAGTAGACTGTTGGACCCAAGATCGAAAAGTCGTGGGTTCGATCCACGCCATGACATCCATTATGTGTTGTGTCCCTAACAAGACACTTTATCTACATATGCTTGTTCTACCCAGGAAGACATTGAGAGTGATTAAGTTTCAACTATAAAAGCACACCATGCAAGGACCATTTGAAAAAAATATATTGGGAAAATCGAATGACCTTGATAAACAAACTTGTCAACTTAAAGGGAGTACATCAGGATTTAAATACATTAAATAAAATTGATAGAAAGAACCTAAATGAGTCCTAAAATAACACCCGTACAAGATTATGGTTACACGGGTCGCCTGGCGGTAAAAAAAATCGCACTGTACTGCAATGTGAGTGTTATTTGTAGATATTGCAGAGGAAACTGCTTGCCAGCTTTTATATCTTGGGTAGCTATATGGCCTGATGAGACTTGTTGTAATTTATAATTATTAATTATGGCCCTTTATTATAACAAGAGGTCAATGACCTTGAAGCTCTTCTGATAGATTTTTGATAGCTAGGTCAACATTCCTGTGAAGTTTCATAAAAAATCCATCAAGTAGTTTCATAGGAGTAGTCGCTACAAGTTTTCATTATATAACTCAATGTAAACACAGATGGCCGCTGGCGGCCATGCTTAATGTCAAATCAAAACAATTTTCGACAAGGATCAACATCATGTCATACTGATCATTTCAGAAAAAGTCCCATATCAATATCACTTATAGTTTTCAAGAAGTAGTCGCTACAAACTTGAATTTTGAAAATCTATTTTTAGCCATGGCGGCCATCTTGAATTTCTGGCCGACCTGACATTTTGCTAAGATCAATTAGACATCAAGAGCAACATTCCTGTAAAGTTTCATGAAAATCCGTCAAGTAGTTACAGAGAAGTAGTCGTTACAAATCTTTATAGATAACTCTATGTAAACAAAGATGGCCGCTGACAGCCATGTTTAACATCGAATCAGAACGATTTTCAACAAGGACCAACATCATGACATGCTGATCATTTTAGAAAAAGTCCCATATCAATATCACTTATAGTTTTCAAGAAGTAGTCGCCATAAACTTGTTTTTTGAAAATCTATTTTTAGCCGTGGCGGCCATCTTGAATTTCCGGCCGACCTGAAGTTTTGCTAGGATCAATTAGACATCAAGAGCAACATTCGTGTGAAGTTTCATGAAAATCCGTCAAGTAGTTTCAGAGGAGTAGTCGCTACAAGTTTTCATTATATAACTCTATGTAAACAAAGATGGCCGCTGGCAGCCATGTTTAACGTCGAATCAAAATAATTTTCGACAAGGATCAACATCATGTCATACTGATCATTTTAGGAAAAGACGCATATAAATATCACTAATAGTTTTCAAGAAGTAGTCGCTACAAACTTGTATTTTGAAAATTTATTTTTAACTGTGGCGGCCATCTTGAATTTCCGGCCGACCTGAAATGTTGCTAGGATCATTTAGACATCAAGAGCAACATTCCTGTGAAGTTTTATGGAAATCCGTCGAGTAGTTTCAAAGGAGTAGTCGCTACAAGTTTTTACTAAATAACTCTATGTAAATAAAGGCAGCCAGAATCAAAACGATTTTCGGCAAGGACCAACATCATGTCATGCTGATCATTTTAGAAAAAGTCCCATATCAATATCACTTAGAGTTTTCAAGAAGTAGTCGCTACAAACTTGTTTTTTAAGAATCTATTTTTAGATTTGGCCGCCATCTTGGATTTCACATCAACATGAATTTTTGCTAGGATCAACTAGACTTCATGGGCAACCTTTCTGTTAAGTTTCATGAAAATCCATTCAGTTGTTTCAGAGGAGTAGTCGCTACAAAAAAATAATTACGGACGGACAAACAGACGGACGCCGCACCACGGCATAAGCTCTGCTGATCTCTGATCAGTAGAGCTAAAAATGTGTTAATGTTCGAAACCATTTCACATTTAAATTCTTTAAATCTTTTTGAAACTAGAAGGGTGTTCCACGTACAATCTAACTATAAAGTTTGAAGACAAGAGGTGCAGTTCTTCATGAATTATGGAGCTTTTTTTTTTTAAAGTGTTAAAGTTCATGAAAAGGAGTATAAATCTGCATTGGATAAATGATAGGAAAACCTGTATAAAGTTTCAGGACCACACGTCAATATTTTGCCAAGTTATGAGCTATGTTAAGTTGCATGTTAAGTTTTAAGAAAAGGGGGCAAAGCTCTGCTAAAATGAAAGTCAGAGTTATTGGACATGTGTAACATTCCTTTGGTTAAGATGAAGATATGTGTGAAGTTTCATGAACATAGGTCAAATACTTTTCAAATTATGGCCAGTTGTCAGCTTGGTTAGCTTACTGGTTAAAGTTTTATGAAAAGGGGCATAACTCTGCTGAAATGAAAGTCAGAGTTATTGGTCATGGGTAAAACTATTCTGTGTGGTTTAGGTTAGATGAATATAAGTGTGAAGTTTCATGAACAAAGGTCAAATATTTTTCAGTTATGGCCAAGGTTAGGTTGCAAAATAAAGTACGACGGACGATGGACAAAGTGATCCCTAAGTGTCTACTATGTTATGCAGGCGACACAAAAAAAACAAATTTAGCTTCAAAACCTGAAGTTTATCATTTAATAGATTCAAAGCGTTTAGGATCCAATAAAACATTATCTAGTAGTCTTACTGCTATATAGAGCTCTCTCCAACTTTTCTATAGAGTTGACACCGTGAGCCCACTTTATGTTCACTCCGTCATTCCCAGTGTTGGAGAAGTAGGCCAGGATACTTGCATCACTTCCTATCTTCAGCATTGGGATCTTCTGTCGCAGGAACATTGGCAGAACACCTGAAAAATTAATGTTCAAATTTTGAGAATGACAATGGATTTTCTGCTTATTTTCAAATTGCCAGGATATTAAAGGAACACCCCACAATCATGAAGGGTTTATCGAGCATTTTAATTAGCATCTCAATTTATTAATCAAGTATCATGCTGACTTTAAACCTGCTTGCATATAATTTTATTGTTTCGTCTTATTTTACCAAAGGTTTAAATATATTATTGGTGCAATAGTGTCAACAATTGATAATATGCTAAAACAATATGCTTTATACTATTCTTATAATTAATATTAATGATTGAACAAATGCAAGTCATGTTGAAAACCTAAGGGGACGCCGTGGGTTTAAAAGAAATTAAGGATTGCCATGTGTCCCTTTAAAGCATAGTCCAGGCTACATCACGCTTTTCCTAGATTTTTTTAAATGTTTTAATTCATGATAACAACGTCATATGAATCAAAGTACAGTGTTAGTATTTTGGCCAAATAAAATCATATGTGTGGTTCCTATTACAAGCTAAAAAAATAAATAGGGTAGGTAGGTAGGAAAAATATTTTATTTTATATTTGCATTTTCATTTTTTCCACTCAATACTCTTAAAACCTACTAAACTACCTTCAATATGTATTTGTTGATATCAGGTACAGAACAGATACTCTCCTTTGATTTGGTTACTATTATTATCTAATATTTCGTATTTTAAATGAAGTGGTAAATATGTCCGCTGACTAGTGAGCGTTGAACAGATAGAATTTAACATAATTTGAATTGATTTTTTTCCATTTTTTTTTTGCATAAAATGTTTAGGGTTTAAAAACTGGGTCGGTCGAGAAACCGCAACCACACATATAATTTTATTTGGCCTTGGTACTAACTTAGTCCCATGTTGTTCAGGTCTAACATTTGAAGTCACATTATATTTTTTAATATGATTCAGGCATGCATTGCAAGGAGATATTGCTTGATTAGACGATGCCTTGGCTTTGAAGAATATAACATCAAAAGATAATTGCATGCACACAGGTAATTGCAGCAATTAAATACGTTCTATAAACAGTGAACTGTATTAGTAAGTCATCCAACATATTGATTCCATCAGGTTTTATTGCTAACAGGATATATGCGACATGAAGATTCCCTTTATCTCAAGGCAGACCTGTACAAGATGATTTAATTCATTTACCAACAGTATCACAAGAAACAAGCAAGGTTTTACGCAAGCGTAAAAAAGCTGCGGATAAGTAAATAAACATGACTGTGGGCTGTGAAGGTATACAGGATGTAAGGTATACAGGAAGTAAATCACTGTGGTATTCATGCCTGGTGAAGTCGAAAGGAGTTCTCAAATATATAATCCCTAACTTTTTTTGTGATAAAAGGCATTTTTGAGTATTTAAGGCCTGTTTTTCTTGCTGAAATGACTTATAGACTTGTTTGTGATATCTCAGCTATAGCTTTGAAAGGTATACACTGGGGCCTAGCGAAGCATAGTTCTTTTGCATGGCCCCACTTAACTGTCGATCTCGGAAGGCAGCTGATTCTTATATGGGTTTTGTATTTGTCTCTGATTAACAGACTTTGAATCATGTAGTTGGCGATAAGCATGCTTTACAACTTGAATTCATAGAGAACGCGTCTAAAGAAACTTGAAATGTATAAACACATATTTGGGAACGTTCAAAGGTTACCGTTTCGCCTGTGGATTTGACATTTTCATAGATCAGTCTACTCAGTGTAGAATGAGGCAATGTTTCCGGCAACTTTATGTGTCCGGGATGTTTACGGAGCAGAATGAAATCTTAAGTGCAACTGAATGAAATCGCAAGTATTGGAATGGAATAAGTGCAACTCTTTAAAATTATTTTCATGAATGAAGATCCATGAAATTTATTGAATCCATGAATATATAACGACAAAGTTGAGCGTTAAATCGGTTTTATTTATTATGCCAAAATGAAGCGAAAAAGAAGCAAATCAGCTTGTCCACACTGTCAAAACGATATTTGATTTTTGATTTTTATCAATTTGAATGATTATATCATAAAATTAAATTCTGATGAAGGCTGTCAAGCCAAAACGTTAAAAAGTCTAGTGTTGCTAAAAAAAATTTACTATCATTAACTATCATTAAGGATTATATCAATAAGACCTTGGCCAAGTTTCACAGTGAACAATACCGACGCATCCATTGCGTAGTTATTGCTTTTGATAAAAACTTCACTTATTTCAACTTGATAACTGTCAGATTTCCATTAATTATACAAAAAAATTTTTGCATTCCTATCAGTAATTCAGTTCAGGTGTACCGAAAGTAAATCAAATCCCATTGAGTCCAATGCAATATTGTCCAAGCTTTCTAGTTAGCCATTTTTCAAAATGAAATTTAAACTAAGATTCACTTACATGTTCTTAGTCATGAGACCTGCCTCTCTAGAAAGCTGCTGAGAATAGTAGGGGTCAAGTGGCATATAAGAAAATAAAATTCTGATCTTTATTGACACAGTGAACAAACTGCATTCATTCGGCACGTCTTAAAATAAAATCATCATACAACCATGAAAATGGTTTTTAGCCATGACCATTTTTCCAGGACTGACGAATGGACGGACAACAATTTTACAGTTTGGAATTAGTTTGCTAACTCTATGTTGTTCCTACTGTCAATTTGTCCAAATAGTCACATAAAGCCAAATTAGCCACATCAATCTATGAAATGAATAGAATTTACTTTTGTTACTGTAGGCCCATAAACCCAGTCTGTTGGCGCTTACAAATGGACGGTGTGATTACTATATGCTCGTTCCCCTGTGGGGTTATAACGAAAAAGTCACAATAATTCATTATATCCCATCAGCCCTGATGAGCCCAAAACAGATTAATTTGCTGGGAACATGCAGACTATGGAAACAGATCTCGATAAGGTCATGACTTCCAAACTAACAGACTATGGAAACAGATCTCGATTAGGACATGATTTCCAAACTAACAGACAATGGAAACAGATCTCGATTAGGACATGACTTCCAAACTAACAGACTATGGAAACAGATCTCGATTAGGACATGATTTCCAAACTAACAGACTATGGAAACAGATCTCGATTAGGACATGATTTCCAAACTAACAGACTATGGAAACAGATCTCGATTAGGACATGATTTCCAAACTAACAGACTATGGAAACAGATCTCGATTAGGTCATGACTTCCAAACTAACAGACTATGGAAACAGATCTCGATTAGGACATGATTTCCAAACTAACAGACAATGGAAACAGATCTCGATTAGGACATGATTTCCAAACTAACAGACAATGGAAACAGATCTCGATTAGGACATGATTTCCAAACTAACAGACTATGGAAACAGATCTCGATTAGGACATGATTTCCAAACTAACAGACTATGGAAACAGATCTCGATTAGGACATGATTTCCAAACTAACAGACTATGGAAACAGATCTCGATTAGGACATGATTTCCAAACTAACAGACTATGGAAACAGATCTCGATTAGGACATGACTTCCAAACTAACAGACTATGGAAACAGATCTCGATTAGGACATGATTTCCAAACTAACAGACTATGGAAACAGATCTCGATTAGGACATGATTTCCAAACTAACAGACTATGGAAACAGATCTCGATTAGGACATGATTTCCAAACTAACAGACTATGGAAACAGATCTCGATTAGGACATGATTTCCAAACTAACAGACTATGGAAACAGATCTCGATTAGGACATGATTTCCAAACTAACAGACTATGGAAACAGATCTCGATTAGGACATGATTTCCAAACTGACAGACAATGGAAACAGATCTTGATTAGGACATTATTTCCAAACTGACAGACAATGGAAACAGATCTCGATTAGGACATGATTTCCAAACTAACAGACTATGGAAACAGATCTCGATTAGGACATGATTTCCAAACTAACAGACTATGGAAACAGATCTCGATTAGGACATGATTGCCAAACTAACAGACTATGGAAACAGATCTCGATTAGGACATGATTTCCAAACTAACAGACTATGGAAACAGATCTCGATTAGGACATGATTTCCAAACTAACAGACAATGGAAACAGATCTTGATTAGGACATTATTTCCAAACTGACAGACAATGGAAACAGATCTCGATTAGGACATGATTTCCAAACTAACAGACTATGGAAACAGATCTCGATTAGGACATGATTTCCAAACTAACAGACTATGGAAACAGATCTCGATTAGGACATGATTTCCAAACTAACAGACTATGGAAACAGATCTCGATTAGGACATGACTTCCAAACTAACAGACTATGGAAACAGATCTCGATTAGGACGGGACTTCCAAACTAACAGACTATGGAAACAGATCTCGATTAGGATGTGATTTCCAAACTAACAGACAATGGAAACAGATCTCGATTAGGACATGATTTCCAAACTAACAGACTATGGAAACAGATCACGATTAGGACATGATTTCTAAACTAACAGACTATGGAAACAGATTTTGATCAGGACATGATTTCCAAACTAACAATCAATATCAAGATGATTCCCATTTAATACACATGCAGACATGTCTATCATGTCCATAATGATAAATCATCACCAAACTAATGATCATTTGATATAATCATGCTTTAATTAAAATATTACCCCACCTATTTTTTACTGAACTATCAATACTGTACTGAGCTGACTAATTACACCTACGTGTATCAATTAGACTATAGTATGTTTCAACAATGCAAGCAATCAACAAACACAATGTCATGTCATTTAGAAAACAAATCAATCAATATCATCACCCAATAAACTTAAAGGCCAAATAAAGTAATATGTGTGGTTCCTGTTACATTGGGAAAACAATTAAGGAAGGTAGGTCGGTAAACTTCACACCTTTTTTTTTCAGACTGATTTTTGAACTGGTAAAAAACAGCCTCGACTGCAAATTCGTCTTTCTTGTTACTGTGTTATTTCCTCCATCATACTAGTATTCATAAATGAACCTACTTTACTAATGCCGTCAAAATGAAGTTATTTCTCAATAGCTTCCAAAGATTAAATCTGCGGAGGACACCTTCATGCGCGCATCGAGATCAACATCGTCAAAATGTTTTTCTACATTGTAGAGAAAACTAAAAGTCATGATTAAACAAAAATGGTCATCTGATTAAAGATAAGGCCATTTTCAACAAGAAGAAGTATTGCCACATGATAAAATGACTGGAATAGCAATCCCAAGTTAAAGTGACCTTGACCTTGGACCAGATGACCCAAGTAGTAATCCCAAGCTTTCGTTCCATGAGCCACACCTTTTGGTAGTTTCGTTAAAATCCCTCAAGGGAAACAAAAGTTACTGATTGAAAACCAATTTTCTATTACAGTAACAGTGAACTTGACCTTGGACCAGATGACCCGAATGGCAATCCCAAGCTTCCTTTCCATGAGCCGCACCTTTTGGTAACATTTCATTAAAATCCCCAAGGAATACTAAAGTTATTGATCGGAAACCAATTTTTTATTTACAGTAACAGTGTCTTTAAACTTGGACCATATGACCCGAATAGCAAACCCAAGCTTCTATTCCATGATCTGGTATAGTTTCTTTAAAATCCCCAAGGGAAACAAGTTATTAATCAGAAAGCAATTTTCTATTTATAGTAGCAGTGACCTTGACCTTAGTCCAAATGACCCAAATAGCAATCCCAAGCTCCCTTTCAATGAGCCACACCTATGGTAAAGTTTCAGGCCAATATCTCATTCCTAACTAAAGTTATTGAGTGGCAACTATTCTTCCTGTAACAGTGATCTTGACCCCAGTGATCCAAAATGCAATCCCAAGCTTCCTTTTTACATAAGCTACCTAAACAGCAAGTTTCGGGCCAATATCTCATACAGAAGTAAAGTTATTGAGCGGAAACATATTTTCTATTTTTAGTAACAATGGCACTGATTTTGACGCAGTGACCCCAAATATAATCCCAAGCTTGTATTAAACTGATTAAAACAATGTTAAATGAATGAAAATGTACCTGTAACCTACCCGTCATGTATTCTGACCTTGTGCGTAAATCATATTTTCAATGTGTATTTGGTTCGCTTGAAAATTATGAATCATGCGCTTTTTAGGCTCAAGGTGAGCTATTGGGATCACTCTTCGTCCGTTGTCCATCCGTTCGTCGTTAACTTTTGCTCCAAACGACTTCTCTTCAGAAACCGCTTGGCCAATTTTGACCAAATTTCACATGGATGTGTTAAAATTAGGTCAGAGCCCCATCCAAGATGGCCACCATTACCATATATGGTCGAAACCTTAAAAAATCTTCTTCTGAAGAACTGGGACAGATTTCGAGAGTTTTTCTTTTAAAATGATCGCCTACACCTGGACTAGCAAGTTTGTTCAAATGGTCCCAGGGGTCAAAGTGGCCATGCAACGGGGGTCCAAAGTTTGTATATTGAGATTTTGCATGTTTTTCATAGACTTATATGGGAAAACAACTTCTCTGAAACCACAAGGCATAGAGCTCTCAAGTATTACTTGTAGCATCAGCTTATGGTCCTCTACTAAGCTTGTTCAAGTGGTGACCCTGAGGTCAAATTTTCACAGTTTTACATATATAGGAAATTAATTCAAAAATCTTCATCTCTGAAACTACAAGAGCCAGAGGTTTAATATTTTGTATTTACTATAAGCTTATGGTCCTTTACCAAGTTTGTTTAAATGGTGACCCTGGGGTCACATTTGACCATGCCCCAGGGGTCACATGTTTCACAAAGACATGTATAGGGAAAAACTTAAAAAATCTTCTTCTCTTAAAATGCAAGAGCCGGAGGTTTAATATTTTGCATTTGCTATAATCCTCTACCAAGTTTGTTTAAATAGTGACCCCAGGGTCACATTTGACCCCACCCAGTGTCACATTTGACCCCACCCCAGGGGTCACATGTTTTATATAGACTTCTATAGGGAAATACTTAAAAAATCTTCGTCTCTGAAACTACAAGAGCAAGAGGTTTAATATTTTGCATTTACTATAAGCTTATGATCATCTATCAAGCCTGTTCAGGTGGTGATCTTGGGGTCACATTTGGCCCTGCCCCAGAGGTCACATGTTTTACAAAGACTTACATAGTGATTTTTTTTTTAAAAATCTTCTGAGAAACAGCTTGGTCATTTTTTGACCAAACTTCACATGGATGATCCTTAGGTGAATGTTTTTCAAATTTGTTAAAATTAGATAAACATGACATCCAAGATGGCCGCCATAGAAAAACCTTTAAATTACTTCTTGTACACTGCCACTGGGAAGCTCAGGCCATGGGCTAAAATCCCATCGGTTCCTGTTTGGATGCGTTTTTTCTTTTGTTTAATGTTTCTAAAGTTTGTATATAAAGATTTTGCATGTTTTACATAGACTTATATAGGGAAAACTTTAAAAAATCTTCTCTGAAATTACAAGAGCCAGAGGTTTAATGTTTCGCATTTACTTATGGTCCTCTACTAAGTTTGTACAAATGATGACCCTTGGGTCACATTTGGCCCCACCCCATGGGTCAGATGTTTTACATAGACTTGTATAGGGAAATACTTTTGGTATAAAAGTAAATAAATTTTGGTTGAGGGTGTTCTTGTATTGTGCACTTGTAGAAAGGTACTGAAAGGAATTTAATGATGAAACCCCTTTGATATAAAAGTCATTTTAGCTTGTAGAGCATCCACAGACCCTTGTCTTCTTGTCCTTTATTATTATTAATGATCGCTAACCCCTGGTCTATCAAGTTTGCTCATTTGAAGTCCCTGGGGTAAAAGAGGGCTGCAACCCCTGGGTCCAAAGTTTGTATGTAGAGATTTTGCATGTTTTTACATAGACTTAAATAAGAAAAGACTTAAAAACATCTTCAATCAGCATTTGCGAGAGGACAATTTTTTCATCATTGCAAAGATCCTCAGGTGATCAATTTAGGGCCATTTTAGCCCTCTTGTTAATATTTTTAGGGGTATTTTACGTGGATACACGTCTTATTTGGGGCGCTGACAGCGACCACATTAGTTGACAGATTGGAATGATTTTGTAAAATCTGAGAGAGGACCCTGAAAGGATCCTTCCCGAGAACTTTCATCCAATTCTACCCAGCAGTTCATGAGATGAAGTCGTTTAAAGATTTTCCTATGGAGCAGTCCTAAGTTTCGCATGAATGCCCATGGTGTAAATCAGAAAGAACACAACTAAGCAACTTGTAAGTCCATGAATAGTATTAATAATAATTATTAAATGCATGTTTGCTGTTGTTTACCTATACATTTATTTTGATATTGTGGAATATGCCTTCTCTGGGTTTTTTGGAGGCTATAAATAGAACAAGAGGGCCACCTGAGGGCAGTCATGTTTTGAGTAATCTTTGTCGAGTGTCACAAACATCAAATCAAAATGACTGTAGCTTTTTTCAATAAAGATAAAAATAAAAGATACTGTTTTTAATCACAGTCACATGCTCAGGTGAGCTAAAACACAACAGGGTGTCAGTTTTATTTCAGTTTTATGCACTGTATGCAAAAGATTTTATATTATAAAATTTATTATGATGACAGGAATGGATGTCCTACAGCTGATATCATTAACAAGACTTTGAT